>ML806728.1:313802-337595 GCA_009831015.1 Picea engelmannii
GACAACTGCAGGTAATGTTGTTAGGTCACAACGATAATAATCTTGAAGACAAAATCATGCAAATAACCATAGCATACAACCATTTTGGGGAAGGTCTAGTAGAACGAATGCCCAGGTAAATAATTATATTAATCTTTGCCTTACATTTCCAAACGCAATAACTGTACAGTAAGCTGAATCTAAAGAGTTCGGTGATTTACTTATGAATGGGTTGATGAGAAAGCAAATTAGAATTGTTACTGATGAATTGAATGAATGCATGTAGATGTCGATTAGGACACTTCCATATTGTTAACAATGACTACACTCATTGGCACATGTATGCCATTGGAGGAAGTGCAAACCCTACCATATTGAGTCAGGGCAATCGATTCTTGGCACCTGAAGATCCCATAGCTAAACAGGTAATATTCATATACACAAACAAATAAGACATATCAATATCAATTTCGATTTTTTATCAAATCATCTAACAATTGTGAATTTCATGGAAATTAAATTTTAACGTGAGAATATTGATGCCTCAGGTAACGAAGCGGTTAAGCGTCAACAATGAAGGGATGCATTGGAATTGGATATCAACAGATGATCTGCTACTCAATGGAGCATATTTTGAACAATCCGGATCAGTTTCTCAAACCTTAAGTACATATAGTCTAAAACCGATGCCTGGAAACCTTGTAGGAGTGATCACTCGCAAAGCAGGTGTACTCAGATGCAGAAAAGGGAGAGGTCGTTGTTAAATTCTAAGTTTGTTCAAAGCTAGCCACCACCATTGTCTTAAGCATCCTCGGATGCTTAAGGAGTTTTTGTGTTAGTGGCATTAAAGCATCGTGGAGGCTTTCAGGCTTTTTTCATTGTTGTGGGTATAAATGTTGACCCCGGCTTTTCAATAAAGAGTGTTTGTGTTCGTAGCATTAAAGCGTCGGGAAGTATTTCAGTTTCTTATTATTGTTGTGGGTATAATTTTATTTGATTCCATTGGAATCCGAAATGTTCTTTTGTCTGAAATAAAAACGCCTCAACATTCTAATTGAACTTCTATTTATGAGTAGAGATTCCGGGAGAACTAAAAGAGATATCTACTACTTTTAATAACTGCACAATTTATCATATTGTAATTAAGTAAACTACTTAAAACAATTATAAAAGATTTAAAATGACGGTGTATTTTTTATTATTATATATATATATATATATATATATATATATATATATATAAAAGCAATAACCACTACTTTATAAAAGTGGTTGTTGCTAGTTGACAACCCACATGTCTTGGGACTACTATTAATATATTAATACAAAACATTAATGTATTTCATTAATACATTATAAGCATATATTATATTTATGTAATAATTAATTAATGCATTAATTATACATTAATATGTTTGTATAATTAAGAACATGTGTTTCCTCTTAAGAGGGGTCCTTTGTCCTACAAACAAGGGGTCTCATACACCAATTTGGCGTGCTGGCTTGGCCGTGACCTTAAAAATAGATTATTATTATTATTATTAATGTATAAATTAATGTAATAATGTAATTTTAATATATAATTAATATACTAATAAAATACATTAATATAAAACAATAATGTATTTCATTGAAACATTATTATTATATATTATATGTATATGATAATTAATTAATACACTAATTATACATTAACTATACATTATTATATTAATTTATACATTGATATATTTGTATAATGTATAAATTAATGTAATAATGTATATTTAATGTATAATTAGTGTACTAATTAAGTATCACATAAATGTAATCTATAATAATAAAAATGTATAAATTAAAATAATTAATTTACATTATGATATAATGCAATTTTTTAATTGATCTATACATTATTAATGTAATGTATTAATTAATTCATATATTAATGCATTATTAAATAATACATTGATAAAGTATTAATTAAATGTTATAAAATAATACATTAAATGCATTAATAAATAAATTACTAAAGTATAAATACACAAATAGAATTATATATATTAATAATACATTATTAAAGTCGTAATACATGAAACTTGATGTATTTAGTAATACATTATTACATTACTCTATGTATGAATTGAAGTACTAATACATTAATATTTAATATATAATGTAACATATTAAACTATTAATAGATTAGTAACCTATTAATACATTAATACATTGATAAATATATTACGAAAGTAAATAAATACTTAAATAAAGTAATATATTAATAAAGTAGTAATATATTGAACATAAATTAGTAATACATTATTATATTAATTTAATTTATACATAACATTAATATATCAATATTTCATTACATTATTAATGTATCAATAATATTTTGTTACATTTTTAATTTATCTATCAATACGACAATATATACTTTAATGTATTAATACATTATTAATAGTTTAATACATAACATTATAAATTAATGTATTAGTATTTTTTATATATGCATTAGACTAATGTAAAAGTACTAATACATTTATTAATGATGTTACATATTACACTATTAATACATTAAAATATATATCGTTTTATTGATGGATAAAATAAAATTGTAATGTAACATTATTGATACATTAATAATATAATGATACAGTGATATATTAATGTAATGTGTAAATTAAAATTTAATTTCATTAGTGTGTAAAATAACTTATAAATTAATTAATATATTAACAATGTAATCTAATAATTAATTGTATACACTATTACATTATTAATTAATACATTGCTAAAGTATTAATACATTAATAAAGAAATACATTAATAATATGATAAATATATCATTAAATATATTAATGGATAAATAATACATTATGAGAGTATTAATACACTAACAAAATAATACATTAAAAATATAATAAAAATATCAATAGATAAAAATACATTAACAAAGTATTAATACAATGATAAAATAATATATTAATAAAGTAACAATACATTGAAGTTGATGATTTTAGTAATAAGTTATAAAATTGTTAAAATATTAATAAATAAATCTATTGTAAAGTAGTAATATAGAGAGATTAAATTTTATGAATAAAAAGTGGTTATTGTTGATTAATAATTAATTGACAAGCATTAATTACTTTAAATATTATTATATAAATTATCATTATAAATTTTGTAAATATAATACAATTAATAATATCTATATAGTTAATTTTGAAATTCATAATTAATTAATAATATGTATAATGTTAATAAATTATTAATTATTAATATATGTAATGTAAGTATAAAATATTCGTCACAATGTGACGTTGGAAAATATTGGACACAATGGGATGGTAGGGATGTTGATGACAATGTGATGTTGGAAAATATTGGACACAATGGGATGGTAGGAATTTTTATCACAAATATTCGTCACATTGGGATGGTACGAATGTTCATCACAAATATTTGTCACATTGGGACAGTACAAATGTTCATCATAATGCGACGTTGGGAAATGTTCGTCACAATGTGATGCTAGGAAATGTGGGAAATATTCGTTACATTGGGACAGTACAAATGTTCATCAGACTGCGATGTTAGTAAATGTTCGTCACAATGCGACGTTGGGAAATGTTCGTCACAATGTGACATTGGGAAATGATCGTCACATTCAGACGGTACAAATGTTCATCACAATGTCATGTTGGGAAAAGTCCGTCACAATGCGATGTTAAGATGATGTGCGAAAAAATCATAAAGTGATGCATTGTTAACATTCATTTCGATTGTCGCATTGATAGGAAATGTTCGTCACAATTTGACGTTGGGAAATGTTCGTCACAATGTGACGTTGGGAAATGTTCATCACAATGTGATGTTGGAAAAAGTTCATCACAATGAGACGTTGGGAATTATTCTTCACAATGCGATGTCGGGAAATGTTTGCCACATTGGGACAAAATCATAAAGCGATGCATTGTTAACATTCATTTCAAGCGTCGCATTGATAGGAAATGTTCATCACAATGTGACATTGGGAAATGTTTGTCACAATGTGACGTTGGGAAATGTTCGTCACATTGGGATGGTACGAATGTTCATCACAATGTGATGTTGGAAAAAGTTCACCACAATGTGACGTTGGGAAATGTTCGTCAGAATGTGATGTTGGGAAATGCTCGTCAGAATGTGACGTTGGGAAATGATCGTCACATTGGGACGGTACAAATGTTCATCACAATGTCATGTTGAGAACAATTCGTCATAATGCGATGTTAAGATGATGTGCGACAAAATCATAAAGTGATGCAATGTTAACATTCATTTCGAGTGTCGAATTGGTAGGAAATGTTCGTCACAATGAAACATTGGGAAATGTTCGTCACAATGTGACGTTGGGAAATGTTTGTCACATTGGGATGGTACGAATGTTCATCACAACATGATGTTGGAAAACGTTCATCACAATGCGAAGTTGGGAAGTATTCTTCACAATGCGATGTCAGGAAATGTCCGTTAGAGTGGGATGGTAGGAATTTTCATCACAATGCAATGTTGTGAAATGTTTCTCACAATGCGATGTTGGGAAATGTTTGTCACAATGGGATGGTAGGAATCTTTGTCACAATGCAAGATCGAAAGAGTTGTCAGAAATTCACGTTAGGAATGTTGTTTATGGGTGTGTGACGTTTGACAATGATCGTCACAATGTGACAAAGAAAAAAGTTAGTAACATAGTGGGGTTTTGACATGCTCATCACATTGCGATGGTTGTGGGAGGATCTTTGTCACAATATAACTTAGGGATCTATTTTTCATAGAGTGAGGAAAGGAATGTTTGTCACAAAACAACATTGTACAATCTTCACTAGAATGTCACAAAGAAAAAAGTTAATAACATATTGATGTTTTGGCATGCCTAATTGCAATGTTGGTGGAAGGATTTTAGGCTTAGGAACATTGGAGCATGACATCAACAGTTATATAAATTTGAGTTTTTCATTATGAGTTATATAAATTTAAGGTTTTTAGTGAGGGTTAAGTTGCATCATAAAGAAGTTTAAAGTATGGGAAAGATAAATGTTATAAAGCATTGGCATATGTTATGAGCAAAAAAAAGGAAGGACGAGTTAAAGAAAATTTTACGTTATTTTGTCAATTACATAAGCAACCTTATCATTGAGTTGAATGAAAATGTTATGGCATAAAGAGAGAGATCAATAATAAAACTTGAAGAATTTTACTATAAAACAATGTGATACAGTGGAAATTTAAAAGTAATAATTGATTTTTAGTAACTTAATATTATTTGAGAGATTTGACATTTGAGGTTGACATTAAATAAATTAATAAAAATCCAAAAGATTATGTTTAACTTTCATAAATTAAAAGGTCAACTTTAATATTATATCATAATGTGACAATTTAAACATAAAAAGAAAAATAAATTTAATATTGAATTTTGTAATGAAGTTTTGTTTATCATATAAAATATTTATGAATAATATGAAACATAACAACATAAGGAAAGTACAAATATAAGAGGAAAGAGAAATAAGCTATATTTTAAATGTATAAAAGAATTAAAAAAATTGCATTTCAACAATATTGTGACAATTTAAAATTAATAAAACTACTAAGTTCAATGAAATGACATATATAACATTTAAAGAGTATTAAAGAAATGACACACATTCATTCTATATTATATGCTATGTACACATTGATGAACTAAAATATTAATGCATTATTATATTGATGATTAATAATAATAATAATAATAATATATTTTTAAGGTCACGGCCCAGCGATTTGACTAGTAAAGTCTACGAAGGTATACATACCCTACTCCCCTCTGGATTTGAACCTGTGACCTCTTAGGAGGAAACACATGTTCTTAAATAATATATTAATGATATATAAATTAATGCCTAAAATAATAAATGTATCAATGTGTTAAAGTTTGAAATGTTTTAAATAATATTAAATGTATTAAATGATTTAAAATGCATTAATGTATAAAATAATTATTACATTAATATATTAAAATAATAAATATATAAAATAATTTATAAAGTATTAATATATTAGTTGATAATTATTTAATAATAATAAATTAATTATTAATTATAAATTTAATATTATTTAATAATAACATATAAAATATAAATAAATTAATGAAAAATAAAATACCACAATAACAAAATAAATAACAAAATAAATACATGAAAATTTAAACTAGATTAAATGTATAATTTAAATAATATATTAATTATATATAATTTATTGTATTAAATGCATTAATGTATAATAATAGTCCTCCTGCGCTCATAAAATTGAGAAATGATGAGCTGAGAAACCTAAGAGGTGAATACGATGGAATGGCAGAGACGTGGCGAATACGATGGAATGGCAGAGACGGGACATGTAACAGTGATAGTGGCAACGCTTCACATCCAACGCTTCACGTGGCAACACTTCACATCATAAATTCGTGTTCACTGTTAATCCCAGAGATAAATATTGAATGTGGAAATGAAGCGCTCTATACATATTAATCTTGTTTAATCAATTAATAAAGTGTCAAGTTTTACTCCTAGATCATTCTTCATCACTAATTCACATCATCACGAGTTCTTTGTTTTTTACTCCTAGATCATTCACTAATAGAGGCTGTGTTTTTTTCTCTAATCGGGTAAACATATGATTCATATCTATCAGATCGTAATTCACTCATTCATCTTATATACCAGATTGGACATAGTGTTTTGAATAGGAATTAATGAAATTATGGACTCCTAACCGCGTTGTACCGTAATCTGCAGAGCTATCTCCCTGCCAATAGTCCTCCTGCGCTCATAAAACTGAGGAATGATGAGATGAGAAACATAAGAGGTGAATATGATGGAATGGAAGAGACCAGGAGAATATGATGGAATGGTAGAGACGGGACATGTAATAGTCATAGTGGAAACACTTCACATCCAACGCTTCATGTGGCAATGCTTCAGATCATAAATTTGTGTTCACTGTTAATCCGAGAGCTAAATACTGAATGTGGAAATGAAGCGCTCTATACATATTAATTTTGCTTAATCAATTAAACGTGGCAATCAATGGTTAGGGAAGTAATTCCTTAATTATATTAGGTAAATGTGAAAAAGTAAACAAGGAAAACTTACTCATTCATAAATGTAAGGAAGTTACTAAATTAAATCTCATTCATTGATTTGGGAGGATGATGAAGTTATTAAATCAACTCACAAGTTACTAAATCAACTCACATTTATTTGTAATAAATAGTTAAAGACTAATAACTTGTGAGGAATCTATTTAATAAATCCAAATACCCACATACTTAGTAACTTATAATCTATTTATATCCTTATCTTTATTTTATTTAAATATATCTAAAATTAATCATCCTCTTTGTGTGTTTTCTCTTTATTCTCTCATTCTCCTGATACTAATAATTTCTAAACAGAAGGAAGCATGATAGTGAATAGGGTTACACAACACACATACATTTTAGTACTTTTGAAAGAAGAGCCTCAACTTCTCCCATGTTCTGCAAAGAGATTGGTCAAGAGTAAACAAATGCCTAATAACCCCTCTACTTGATCAAATAATTGGGTTAACTAATAATTTTGTACATATGTCAAAAGAATTTATCATACTTAAAACAACAACAAAAAAACAACAATAAACCCTACGATCGTGATAAACCTATTGATAATAACCCAAACTCTGGCACAAATCTAGGTCTCTTTGCAACGACATTTCCTCAGAAGATGGAATGTGTTCAATGGAAAGAAGGCATTACATTCATAGGATATCTCCTTATTTGGATCACAATATCTGTGCAAAACGAAATCATGAATTGAAAAATATTGTATATATTTTTTGCTTCACCAAAGAAGATTTGATCTAGAAAATTTAAGGCAACCCATTTAACTACCATAGTATGCCTCACTTCACCTGTTGGAAATAGTAATTACAAGTTGGTGAGCTCACATCTCCATCGATTTTTCAATCAGTCAATTTGTTAGTCAGTCGATCTTGTCAGTTAGTCAATTTTGTCAGACAGTGGATTTTGTCAGACTATAGCTTCAGTTTATTTAGTTTACCTTTTACGTTTACGCAAATTCAGTCTAAGCTATATGACAAGCATGGGAGTTAATTAATGAAGTCGGTCTTATCTTCTCGAGTTTAGTTAAGTAGTTGAAGAGTCAACCGAATTAATTTTTGTCTTTAATGTTGAGTCAGTTTTACTTCTATACGAAGTCTTAGTCGTAGTCTATTTCAACTCGAGTATTTAGTTAGTCCAATAGAAGATGCAGAGAAGAACAAAGAGAATAGTCGAGAGGGGAAACCACAATTGAAGTTAGTTAAAGTAGTTTGAGAGCACAATATCTCTGTGTATGATTGTAAGTTTCATAATTCAATGAAGACATTGGATTTGAAGCTCATATTAGTTATTGTATTTTGTATTTCCGCATTGCGCTGAAGTTATTAATATGAAGTATTTTTTGTGTTGACAAATTTCATGTGTATTTCTAATTTTATGTGCTAATCATAGAACTATGTTATTCTGCATCCATAAATCATTCTATTAAGTGTTTTATCAGAGCATCCAGTAAATCCAGTAGGTTTCCCATCACGCGATAAGTTCTGAGTGTTCAACAATGAAGTTTGTGGTCCATAGTATTTCGTCACTGCATTGTGCACAATTTTCCTGCACGATGTGGATCCTAAATCTAATATTAGAGAAGGTTATATCAAAACAAGTTCAAGAGGAGAAACTATGTTGAAAAGTGAAATATGGCTTCTACCTCAAATCTGTAACCTCCCACTTTTACAGTAAATAATTATGAGATGTGGTCCTTGACCATGAAAGAATTGTTCCGAGGTCAATATGTATGGGAGATATTTGAGAATGGATATGTGAAACCAACATATCAAAAAACATATAATGCACTCACACAAGTTGAGAAGGATGTCTTGAAAAATCAAAGAAAGAAGGATGGAAAGACGATGTTTTACATACATCAAGCCATGCATAAGAGCATACTCCCAAGAGTTGCATAATAAAATAAAGCCAAGGAGGCATGGGACATATTACAAACCTCGTATCAAGGTATGGAAAGATTCAAGACTTCAAAACTACAAATTAGTAGAAGATATTTTGAAACTCTCTCAATGAAAGATACAGATTCAGTAGATTCATTTTACATCCATGTCTTTGGCTTGATAAATCCGATTAATTCTCATGGAAAAACCATAGAATATAGAAAATTTGTTGAGAAGGTACTTAGGATTCTTCCTCCTAAATTCTATACCCTTGTCATGAATCTAAAAGAGAGCAAAGACTTGAGTCATTTTAGTCTAGATGAACAACAAGATTGCATCATTAATCATGAATAGAGAATGAATAGGTCAAATATATCATTAGAAAATGCACTTTCCACACAGTCATGTGTAAATCGTGCAAGAGGAAGGTGGAGAGCTAACTCTAAGAGGAAGAACTTATGTCAGAGGTGGATGCAATAACATTCCTGGAAACACTAGTGGAAGAGGTCAAAACTCAAAATATGAGTCACTCAAGTGGTCATAGAACTTAAAAATAAAGATTCAGTTCCATTATTGTAAAAAGTATGGACATTATGCATATGAGTGCAGGAAGAGACAATATAATCAGAACAAACAAGGTCAAGATCAGTCACAGAACACAAACAA
Source organism: Picea engelmannii (assembly GCA_009831015.1). Classification (NCBI taxonomy): domain Eukaryota; kingdom Viridiplantae; phylum Streptophyta; class Pinopsida; order Pinales; family Pinaceae; genus Picea; species Picea engelmannii. Next base: position 323,496 of record ML806728.1, read on the forward strand.
TCCCTCCAACCCTATGTTTATGGCACACACTGAGGAAATTCCTATAGTCTCACCAATTGAATGCAATGTTGCTCAAGAAAGTCCTTATGGCATATGGTATTTAGATTCAGGATGAAGTAACCACGTAACAAGAAACATAGAATTGTTTTCTAGTTTGGATGACTCAGTCCAAACCAAGGTTACAATTGGAATAGATATCCAAATCACTGTCTTAGGCAAAGGAAGTATAAACATTTTAACTAAGAAAGGATAACATAAAGTTATGCTTGATGTATATTATGTTTCCGGTCTGAATAATAATTTGACGAGTACAGATCAGTTGTTAATAAAAGGATACATAATCTACATGGAAGATAATCACAGTGTGATTTTGGACAGATATCCAAGCAATACGCTTATTGCAAAAATCAAGATGACAAGTAACAAAATCTTTCCATTAACACTGAAACCAACTAAGAAGAAAAACACAGCGCTAGCTATTGGTAAAGAAAAAGATGCCCAATTAGACACTACATTTATAGGAGAAAGTGCATGCAATTCCAATAAAGAAAATAGTGCACACAGTATCAAGAAAGGAGAAAGTGGTGCAGAGATCAAGGAAACATTCCAATATGAAGTACATGATGATTTCTAGCTATGGAGTATCAGATTTGGACATTTAAAATTTGAAGGTCTGAAGATGCTACACACAAAGGATATGGTAAAAGGTTTGTCATTGATTGAAAAACTAGAAAGGGTATGTGAAGGCTGCATATTTGGCAAGCAACACAGAGAATCATTTCCATTTGGCAAGTCTTACGGAGAAAAAGATCCACTGGAAATTGTACATTCAAACATTTGTGAACCAATGCAAACTCCATCTATAGGAGGTAGTACTTATTTTCTGACATTTATTGATGATTTCTCAAAAAAGACATGGATTTATTTCTTAAATCATAAATCTAATGCATTGGGTTGTTTTCAATAGTTTAAATCACTTGCGGAGAAATAGAGTGGTTACTACATCAAGTTTCTAAGAACCGAAAGAGGAGGAGAATACATCTCAAGAGAATTTCAGAACTTTTGTAAATATCATAGCATTTACAAGAAATTTACCATGCGATATACTACACAACAGAATGGTGTCGCATAAAGAAATATCGGAACCATAATGGATATGGCGCACAGTATGTTGGCAGCCAAACATTTTTCAAATGAATATTGGGATGAGGTAGTAGCAACTGCAGTATACATTTTGAATAGATTTCCAACAAAGAGTGTGAAGAACAAAGTTCCTCAAGAAGCATGGACATGACTAAAGAATAATGTGGTGCACTTAAAAGTTTTTGGTTGTGTCGCATATGCACATGTTCCATATGAGTTGAGAAAGAAGTTGGACAACAAAGGAAAACAATGTGTATTTGTTGGGTATTCTGAAGAAACAAAAGGATACAAATTCTATACCCTGTCATAAGAAAAGTCATAATTAGTCGCGATGTTCAATTTATGGAGAATGAAGCATGGGATGGAATCATGGAAAATAAAGTTAAAATTATTGATGCAATGGAGCATGATGACATAGAACATGAATTGGTTCAAACACCAACTACATGGGAGTGCACAGTTCCTACTATATGTGGCATTGTGATGCAAATCACAACGTAGAATACTCCAACAAGAACAATAGGTGCACAATCTACACCTAGGGCACAACAAACATTATCAAGAAGTCCAAGTAGTTATACATCCCCAAATCCAACTTTAGCAAGTTTGTTACCAACAAATACAAGAATTATGCGCGACATCTATAATTAAGATGCAACAAATTCATTTTTAGTTTTTGCTTTGTTTTCACAAATAGATGATCCATTAACATTTGAAGAAGTTGTCAAAGATGATGTATGGGAACACGCCATGGATGAAGAAGTTAGATGCATAGAGAACAATCAGACATGGAAATTGGTAAATGTCCCTAAAGGTAAGGATGTGATAAGTTTCAAGTGGATTTATAAAACCAAGAAAGATGCATATGGAAATGTGCAAAAGTAAAAAGCAAGGTTAGTTGCAAGATGTTTTACACAACAACCTGGAATTGATTTCAATGAAACGTTTGCACCATTTGTGTGCATGGACACAATCAAAACTGTGTTAAATCCATTTCAACGCAGTACAAGTGGATACAGTACAAGTGGCCAGTTTATCAGATGGATGTAAAGTCAACATTTTTTAATGGAAACTTAGAAGAAGTGTTGATGTTTGGGCAACATTGGAAATACATTCTACTAGATTAATAATTAATAATAATATTATTAATTATAATATTATTAATGTAATAATATATTTATAATATAAAGTATAAATATATATAATAAAGTATAAATATAAATCATATTTCTATTATATGTATAATATAATATAAAGTATAAATATATTATTACCCAAGGGATGCATCTCTTCATTGATGGTCACCATGGTCACCATATGTTCTTTACATATAGAACACTCATCATTGTAATAAGATATTCATTCACATACATATGTCATCTATTATGAAAATTCAACATGGTATCAGATAGGGATTGGGCTTGACTACCTCATAAGAGGGCCCAGGAAAAATAATATTGGGAGTGTTAAATTTATGGGGTTGTTGCAATATCTATGGACAACATATTTAATTTTTACTCCTACCTAAATTATAGAAAGAATTCCATAAATTATGGTGGGAAATAATTTCTATTAAAAATGTCCAATTACCTAAATATGAGGAATGTACTGCATATTTACTTCTACATATATTTATGCAAAGAATCACATGAATTATGGAGGAACAATTTAACAAAGTCAAATACTACGTGGATAGATTATAACCAAATTAATCTTTGGGTAGTTACGGGAGGTATTCTCCAACTATTTATAAGAAAGAAAATTTAATTTAATTTTAAATTTAATTTTCAAAGAGACATGTCTCTTTGGATCAATTTAATATTGATATAAAAGACACAACAATAGCCACACATATTTTTTATCTCTCACACATGAGAAGATATATAAAGAAGAGACCGAAGTTTCTAAGTAGTTCAAATTTTATGAGTGTAATTACTTAGTGATGTTTTAGAGTTTACTAAAGTAATATCATTGAAAGTAATTACCACTTGCGGAAAATTGTTCTTGCCTAATTTAACACTAGAAAATCAACATGGTTATCCATATGACATTAAGTATATTATGGATGTTTGTTGGTCATAGTAGAAGACATATCATTTCGAGGGTGACTATATATAGTTTTTCATAAGATAAATTGATCTCCTCTAGGATATTCTTTTTGTTGTTCTTGTTTCTTGTTCTGGGAAGGTCATGGGTAATAGCTCTGAGAAGGAGCCATAATGAAAGTTGCAGGAAGCAACATGAAGCAAGACTATCCAGACATAAATTTGTGCACATCCATGTAATGAATACGAAAAGGAGGTCAGGACATGCAGAGGGAGAAGATGAATCTGAAGACTATATATCCTCAAAGGGAGTGATGGCTTCAGATGTTTTCTATGGGAAACTGGATAGTCTCATGATGACATTTTGTAGCTATAAGAGAGATACCCATTGGCCTTGGATGCATGTTGTGAATTCACTATGGATTTCCTTTGATGTATAGTTTTGTGTGTCTGAAAGTCAATGATCATGAGCTCGTGTGGATGGAGACAATGTTTGATTCTGTGCCAGATGTAATACCTTTCTCATTAAGAGGGAGTATTGATATTTTATGTAATTTCAGAAGTTATTCTTAAGTGTAATAGAAAAAATGGTTGTTGAGTTTGAGATGAAATATATCAGGATGATGAATTAATTTTTGGGTCCTGAGGTATGGCAGATACATGATGAGATATTTTTGAATCAAGGGAAGTATAAAATAGAAATCCTGAAGAGGTTCTGGATATTGGATTGCAAGGCAATGGCTACACCCATGGAATCAAATATGAAGTTGTTGCAGGATATCACTTCAGAGACAATTGATGTTACTATATACAGGAATATGGTGGGTTCATTGATGAACTTTAAGAACACAAGAATGGATATATGTTTTGTTGTGAACACCCTGAGTCAATACATGGAGTAGCCCAGGTAGGTTCATTTGGTCATAGCAAAACATGTGATGAGGTACCTTAAGGGTACATTGGATTATGGTCTCAGGTATGTGATAGACCATGAGTTTGGTTTATATGGATATTTATATTCATATTGGGCCAAAAATATTCCTGATCGGAAGAGTACTTCAACATATTTCTTTAGTATAGGCTCCAGTATGGTTTCATGGAGCAACAGGAAGTAGTTGTGTGTAGAACTCAGTACAGATGAGGCAGAGTATGTGGAAGCATGTGTAGCAAGTCTTGAAGCAGTGTGTCTTCATAAATTGCTAAATATTGGACTGAATTTGACTTGTAGGTAAGACCTACAAGAATTGTTTTGGAGTACAAGTGATGAAGTCATCATCTTGAAGATCCAGTTGATATTCAATGCTCAAGAGGGAGCCAGAAGTTAGTTCCAGAGGGAGCTAGGTACTATAGTAAGGAGAAGGAGGCTCCACTGAATGCAGGAAGTAGTCATGTGTGGTGCTTAGTACAGCTGAAGCTAAGTATGTGGAATCATGTGAAACAAGTCGTACAACAGTTTGGATTTATAAATTATAGACTATTGGACTAAATTTGACTTGCAGGTAAGACCTAGAAGAAGAGGATGATGAGACTTGTTCTAGAGAATAGATGATGAAGTCAGCAGGATAAATATTTAGTTGATATACAGTGCTTGAAAGGGAGCTAGAAAATCAGTTCTAGAGGGATCTAGGTACTACAGTAAGGAGTAGAGGCTCCACCGGATGTATGAAGCAGTCATGCGTGGCACTTAATACAGTTGAAGCTGAGTATTTGGAAGCATGTGTAGTAGCGGTGTGGATTCGAGAACTGTTGTTTGGGTTATTTTGTCTCGGAGTGGAGGTGACCTTCATTTGGTGTGACAACCAGAGTTGCATGAAGTCATCATAGAACCCCGTGGTCTATGACAGGTCGAAGCATATCAATATCAGATATTACTATATCGGGGATATGGTGCAAAAGGGAGTAGTGAGGCTCCATTTTCGTGACTACATAGGATCAAGTTGCATACATGTTTACCAAGCTGCTATTGAGGATGATGTTTGATTACTTTAGAGTTTTCTCATCCAACATGAAAATGGATGGAAGTGAGACATGTGGAACTCATCCAACATGAAAAAGGGTTGGCACATAGTGTTCTCATCCAACATGAAAAAAAGGTTGGCACCGAGACAGGTGGAACTCATTCAGCATGAAAAAGGGTTGGAACTGAGTGTTCTCATCCAACATGAAAAGGGGTAGGCATTGAGACATGTGGAACTCCTCCAACATGAAAATGGGTTGGCTCTCATCCAACTTGAAAAATGATTGGCACTGAGACAGGTGGAACTCATCCAACATGAAAAAGGGCTGGGACTGAGTGTTTTGATCCAACATGAAAAAGGGATGGCATTGAGTGTTCTCATACAACATGAAAAAGGGTTGGCACTAAAATAGGTGGATCTCATCCAACATGAAAAAGGGTTGGCACTAAGATAGGTGGATGTCATCCAACATGAAAAATGGTTGGAAATGAGACTGAGAGTTCACATGATCAAGTACTGATGCATTGCAGGGTAGTGGATGTTTTGGGGACATGTTGTAGTTATTTGATAACAACCAATGGCCCTTGGATGCATTGGCTATGAAGTCACAAGGGTGCACATGATGAGGTACAAATGCATTGTGAGGTAATGGATGTCATGGTGACATGTTGAAGCTATTTGAGAGCTACCCACATGTAATCTTCATAGGTAATATTGGCATAATGTATAATGTCCCCCTCACTGAGAGGAAGTGTTGATGTTTGGGCAGCATCAAAAAGACATTCTACTAGATTAATAATTAATAATATAATTATTAATTATTAAACAATATTGTTAATTATAATATTATCAATGTATTAATATATTTATAATATAAAGTAAAAATATATATAATAAAGTATAAAGTAAAAATATAAAGTATATTTATATTATATATGTAATATAATATAAAGTATAAATATATTTATTACCCAAGGGATGCATCTCTTCGTGGATGATCACCATGGTCACCATATGTTCTTTATATATAGAACACTCATCATTAAAATAATATATTCATTCACATACATATATCATCTCTTATGAAAATTCAACAAGAAGAAGTGTATGTGGAACAACCACAAGGATATGAGGTTTCAGGACAAGAAGACAAGGTGTACAGATTGAAGAAAGCACTGTATGGATTAAAGAAAGCTCCCAGAGCTTCGTGCAGTCAGATAGATTCTTATCTCTCACATAATGGATTTTATAGAACTGAAAGTGACCCAACATTGTACATCAAAGAAAATCAACAAGGTATGTTAATTGTTTTCTTATATGTGGATAATTTAATATTTTCAAGTGATTTTGGCGTAGAAGAATTTAAGTCAGTCATGAAGGATGAATTTGAAATGACTGGTTTGGGGACTATGAGATATTTTTTGGGAATTGAAGTTCACCATTCCAAAACTAGTATATTTATCTCACATTCTAAGTATGCGCATGAAATTCTGAAAAGATTCAATATGATAAATTCAAAATCATCCCCAACACCTGTCATAATAGGATTGAAATTAAGAAAGGAAGATAAAGTTTCCAAGGTGGATCCCACACTATTTAAAAGACTGGTAGAAAGTTTTATGTATCTAACAACGACAAGATCTGATACTATGCATGGAGTGAGCCTAATTTCAAGGTTCATGGAAACTCCAAAAGAATCACATTGGAAGGCACGAAAGATATTTTTCATATATGTAAATGGAACAAAAGATTTTGGCATTTTATATTCTAGTTAAGAAGATTTCAAAATGATTGGCTACACTAACAATGATTGTGGAGGAAACATATATGATAGGAAAATTACCTCAGGGTATACATTTCATTATGGAATAGGTATAGTATCATGGACTTCAAGGAAGCATCCCATAGTGACTCGTTTTCCAGCAGAAGTAGAGTATGTTGTAGCTACAAGTGCAACTTGTCAAGCATTTCATATGAGAATAATGTTAAAATATTTGTTGTAGGAACAACACAAACCAAAAAAAAATATTTTGTGACAACAATTCAACCATCTTGTTAGCAAAGAACCATGTGTTTCACAAGAAAACCAAGCACATTGATATAAGGTATCATTTTATTACAGAATTGGTGAATAGAAAAGAGATATGTTTAGAGTTTTGTAGGTCAAAATAAAAAGTCACGAATGTTTTCACAAAATCCTTAGCAAGAGATTCATTTCAACATATGTGCAGTATTTTGGGAGTCTGCATAGTAACAAATGAGTGACAGTAAAATTGTAAACTCAAATTTTGATGTAAAATTTTGCAATCCCACCTACTTATAATTAAGGGGGAGTGTTGGAAATAGTAATTACAAGTCGGTGAGCTCATGTCTCCATCGATTTGTTAGTCAGTTAATTTTTCAGTCAGTCGATTTTTTCAGTCAGTTGACTTTGTCAGACAACTAATTTGTAAGTTGGTTCTGTTAGTCTGAAACTTCAGTTTATTTAGTTTATCTTTTATGTTTACGCAAAATCATTCTAAGATAGTCAGAAATCAGGGGAGTTAATTAATGAAGTTGATGTTATCTTCTCGATTTCAGTTAAGTAGTTGAAGATTTAGTTTAACTGATTGTTGTGTTTAATGTTGAGTCAGTTTTACTTATACAGGAAGTCTTAGTCGTAGTCTATATAAGTCAGAGTCTTTAGTTACTTGAATAGCAGATGCAGAGAAGAACAGAGAGAACAATCGAGAGGAGAAGAAATAACTAAATCTAGTCAAATAAGTATGAGAGCACAAGCTCTTTGTGTATGATTGTAAGTTGCAAAAGTCAACAAATCCATTGGAGTTGAAACTCATCTTAGTTATTGTATTTTGTATTCGCCTGCTATGCCAAAGTTATTAATATCAAGTATTTTGTTTGTTGAAATTTTCATGTGTATTTTTGAGTTTATGTGCTAATCATATATCTTTTTTTATTTTTCATCCAGAAATCATTCTATTAAGTGTTTTATCACAGTGCACAGTAAATCTAGTAGGTTTCCCAATGCGCGATAAGGCCTGAGTGTTCAAGAAATCATAAAACTATCGAGAAAAATTTATCAGAGTATCAATAGAATAAATAAATATTTTTTATTTTATTTCAAAGGTGTTTTCTACAACATAAAATGAGGAAGATGTATAATTATTTCCCTATTCAACATGGGGTTCACACTTATTGATTAAAAAATATTAAAAGAAAAAAATATTAAATAAAGTATTTCAATGTCCACCATAAGTAAAATTGGTTAACATGTGTTTCCTCCCAACATGTCACATTCTCAAATCCAATGGGGGTTAGGGCCACCTCCGTATAATTTAGCAGTCATTTAAATATTTTACTTAAGGTGAACATTGAGATATTTTATTTATGTCTAACAACAATAGTTATGACTTAGAAGTTAGGTCATTATTGTGACAAATATTTTGAAATTGTCATCTAATTTGGATTTACTTAGGACACTCTAAGAGAAATGGTTTTTTATCTTCAAACGTGTTAGTGTCACAAAGATGAAAGATTCTTTCATCCAATAGTATTTTTGGAATTATCCAATGCCCAATTTCATTATGCGGCTCGTGAGAGTTTGTTCTTATTTTAGCAATGTTGGTTTTCTTCTTTGCATTAGTCAAAATAAAAAGATGTTTTTTATCTTCTAGATTAGGTTGACCACCTTGTTATAATATATTATTATTATTTTATCCTCTAATTATTTATTGCACCATCCATTAATCTTGTTAAATTTAGATATGATAATAATTTCAGTATTATCAGTATTATGTAGAACAACTTCTTCCTTTATTCCCTAATGATTTATCCAAGACTTGGCATATTTATGCATCATTTGTGTTGTTTATCTTGTTCTTTTACATTAAGAACATAATATAGCCATGCCCTCAATGGGGAAAAGGACCACTTGTATGAGGAGGATAGGATATGGTGTATTGCCTTTAATTTTTAGATTATAAGTTACAAAATTATTTAATATCTACTCTATTTTTCTCCAAGATTCTTTAGAGATATTGTACCCCTAAACTTCACATCCATATAAGATAACACGATTGAGAAGACTCTTAAAGAGGAGTTTTTTCTTATCCCATAGAGAAAGTTATATTAAGTTATAATTGTTTTCAAGCCCATAATAATCTTTCCACCCTTCATTTATCATTTTCTCAATGCTATAGTTCCAATTGAGCGAGTGGAGAATATCGATTCTAAGAGATTTATAGTTCCAATTGAGTTAGTGGAGAATATCGATTCTAATATATTTCTATGGACGGTCTTCCTCCAAGTTGTTGTTGTCATAAACAGAAGTATGATAAGTGATATTTTTGGATTTAATTATTATAACCTTCATTTTCTGAGTGTCATTCCGATACTAGACAAGAAGTCCCTAAGCATTTTTGGTTGCTTACTAAGGTCATAAGGACTCTCTCCATAAGAAAAATATCACTAGTGTAAGGAATAAGGACAAAGACTATACTAGTGAGAGTCAGTGTAGTAAAACTTCGAAGATATAAGAGAGAATATAGAACTTAACTTCAAAAGTAAGCCCTTGATCATCCAAAATACCAAAACATTCACCATGAACAACATAAGAATATAGAGTGAATAACTTTTAAGGTAGCGTAACACCATAAAATACTCCTTATGGAAGGAATAGGTCCACAATCCATAATTTCTACAAGACAATACAATTCAACACAACTCCAAGACATTGATACTCATGTATATTTTAACTTTCTCACGAGTATTCATAGGGATCTATGCTAAATACACCTTATTATTATATTATTTTCTTTTAATTAAATAGTGGACCTATTCCATTATTATGAACAAATTACATTCATTATCCCCTTGGGCACCTCCCTAGGTACCCCATATTATCCTCCCTAGGTACATTATAGTCAAGAAAAGAAAACCCACATCTTCCAAACAATTTTATAACTTGTGAATGTATATTCCAAAAATGGTAGGGGAAAAGGGACATCATTGTTTGAACCCCATGTTAACTCTAATTTCTTTCTACTAAACCTTAGTGTTCCTAAAATTGGAAATAATTTTCTATACAAATTTACTACAATAAATCTTAGTTGAAAAGGATCTTTTGTTTCTACTAACCTATTCCAAAGGTCAGTCCTGGAAATTGTAAAAAAATCTTTTTCTAAAGTCCATGAAACAACAAAGGAGATTGGTTTTATTATCGACATACCCCTCCACACTAGTCCTAAGAATAACAAGGTTTTCCATTTTCTAATGATAGCTTATAAATCTAACATGGAATTTTGCTATTATTTTGTGGCTTTCTAGACACCTGTCAATTTCCTTTTCCAAAATACTTTCATATAGATTGCTAAAATGGGGCTAATCATAATGGTCATATAGTTAGGGGTATTTCTCTTATCCCCTCATTTAAACACAGATACAATGAGGCTTTGATTCTAGGGTTTAGGGGAGCCCTAATTGACTACTAAATTGAAGAGTCTGTGTATATGAGGGATGTGGATAGGCTCTCCAATTTTTAATATTTCAATTTGGTATCCTTCAATGTCATCAACTCTCCCCTTTTTGAGTCACGTAACCCCAAACTTTATGTGTTCTATAGAAAATGATTCATCCTCTATAGAAACATTTGGAATGTTTTCCACGAAATTAGGGGATTCATAAAGACTTCTAAGGTAGGAATTCCATTCCCTTAAGGGAATCATGTTATTTTATTTAGTTTTAGGACTCATACTTTTCCTCGAGGATTTCTTAGGGTTTAGTTCAAATAAGTGCAACCTATTATGTTTATTTCTATTTATGTAGTGCCTTTTTTTTAATTAGGTTTTTGTATCTATTTATATTATCAAATTTAAGGACTCATTAAGCATCACTAATGGATTTTCTAGGCATTTTACACTCATTACCATATCAATGATTGGTTGTTCTTAAATTTTATTTTTACATAACACCTCAATAGAGAATTCATTAATGGAAGTAGAGAGGGTTGTTGTAAAATTATGATAAATGTATTCAATATTTTTTTTATATGTTTGGAGATTTAATTCACTATTTAAGTCCTTTAAGAAAATATCAACTTTATTTTTGTAAAAAAGAAAGTGCCTGTGGTTATAAAAGATCTCTTCAATGAAGATTTTGTGCATGACAACATTTAGAGTTAGGGTTAAAGATCTATGATTAAAGTCAGGCTCATGGTGGTTTAATAGGTAAACATTTAATATTTGGTTGTAAATGGGGATACATACATACATATTTATGAAAAAATAACATATATACATCATAACTTTGGATCTATCATGCACACAAAGGGATTAAGTCCCTTGAGGTGAAAACATTTTTTAAATTAAAAAAAGAACATGAAGAAAGTTTTTCACATCAAGGGATTTGATCTCTCTTGACGCATGATAGGTATGGAATTATGATGGATCATGTTTATATTTTCCACTTCACCCAATAATATAGGAAATAGAAGATATAGATAAATAACATTATGTATATGTTTTTTGCTTCACTCAAAAAGATTGGAACTAGACAATTTAAGCCAACCCCTTGAAGTACATTCGAGAATTCAAAACACTATGGTGGAATTCATCTACAATGGAATGAATAGAATAAAAAAATAGTTATTTAGGTGTATTTGAGGATCCAACCGACTATTTATACTTAATCATTGTATGGATCAATATTTACCATAACTTTATGGAATAAAGATGTCTAGGAGATCGAGAAAATATCTCCTTGATAGTTAGTGATATTTATTTATGATGATCATATAAATAACCTTAGATAAGTTTTAGTAATCAATTTAGGTGTTTCTATTGATTTTCTTGTCTAGATTACTTTGTGCGGAGATGATTCAGTTTGAAAGGTTTTCTATTTTATGCAATAAATAAGTTATGGTCAAATAAGACATCCTAGAAATTGATTCTTGAAACATGAATATTTTCATGTTGATTATTTTCAAGTTATTTTAAAAGTGTTTACACCATGTAATATGTTAGGCCCTAATATTGGCTCATTACCCCTTAATTGGGGCATATTATATTAATAATGTTATTTTATTTATGTCGACTTTAGGCCATTAGTTGTAATTATACCTCCTAGTCTCCTATATATACCAAGGAGACATTTTCATTTTGAATCATTAAGCCCTAATATTGGCTCATTACCCCTTAATTGGGGCATATTATATTAGTAATGTTATTTTATTTATGTTGGCTTTAGGCCATTAGTTGTAATTATACCTCCTAGTCTCCTATATATACCAAGGAGACATTTTCATTTTGAATCATCGTGTACTTGAACATTTAAGTGGGGTAAAAGGAGGTTGACCTCTCGAAGAGGCTTATTATTTGAAATTATCTCTTTTTCAAGGTGTTGAGTACTTTTTCTAAGGATTTTCTATGCTATATTGATATTTGGTTCTTAACATATGGTATCAGAGCTCAAGGTCTTGGGGTTTCACTGCTACATCTGAGACACCTTGGAATTTTCGCTATAACATTTTTTCTACAACGTTTCAGAAGGAATGACTTTGAGGATATTTAGTAGACGAATAAAGGTACGTTGGGTTCAAAATTCAGCTCCTGAGGCCTTATACTTCATATATACAACCTATACAAGATAGGGTTTTGGAATCATCCTGAACTGAGTCATTGCGTAATTTTCGCTACAAAAACTTTTCTATAACATTTTAGACCTTGAAATATGGAGGCTATTTACAAAAATTAGTAAGGTATCTATGGTAAACATTTGAGCTTCTGGGTCATCTTAAATTTGTATACACACCCTGTGTAAGATAGGTTATCTGACTAGTCATATTGACTAGTCTCAAGAAGGTGTTCCAGATAAAACAATCATAACTTCTTCCTAGAGTATCCAAATTGTGTGGGACTAGTTTCATTGGATTGTGGACAGTCTGTAGTATTTATGGTGTGAGTTTCAAATTTTTATATCAATTATTTTGTGCGGGGAAGACTATACAAGTGAGATCTCTTGGAAAGGCAAAAAATCGGCAACTTGTGGGGAAGTTACTGTAAATTCCACTTGGCACATCCAATTTTGATCAGACCTATGGAATTGCAGAGAAGAAATATCAGAGAAATACATAAAATAAAGTTTCATACATAGAAGGGATGAAACTTGGGAGATACAACAGAAGAAGTATTGTCTAACAGAACCACCTCAAAATCAAGGTTCAAAAGTGATACTTGGCCAACCTGCCACCCAAAAAGGGAACTTCTACAACAAATAAGCCTCCAAAAAATCCTACTTGGACTCTTGATGAAGGTGAAGAAATGCATAGGGACATAAATGAACTACAAAATAAGATGGATTCAATGGAAGCTAAGTTGGATACTAAGATGGATTCAATGGAAGCTAAGTTGAATACTAATATAGATGGTTTAAAAGGGGAGATCATGGAAGTGTTGAAAAATTTCGTAACAGAGAAGACACCTGAAAGTGAAAATGCATCCCATGAAATTCATGATGAGGACACAAGGAAGGTGAATCAAGAATGGAGAAAATCCAACTCTAGTTTGAAGACCAACCACGTTCCTAATATTGATATGAGGAAGTTTGATGGAAAGGACCCAATCACATGGATACTTTAGATGGGGCAATTCTTTGATCTTCATAATGTGCCACATACACAAAAGGTACAAATTACCTCTTTATATTTAGAACCTAATCAATTTGTATGGTATCGATGGCTTTGTTCTCGCAAATCACTCGTCACTTGGACAATTTTCATGGAAGAAATGATAGAACACTATGAGGATAGAAGGAGATATACCTTCTTTAGCCAATTGATAAATCTCAAGCAAAAGGGTTCAGTTACCGAGCACATTGAGAACTTCCAAAGATTGAATATAAAGGTAACCAATATTCCAGATGAGCACTTGATTGATGTATTCATAGGAACTTTAAAGGAT
>ML806728.1:340701-360796 GCA_009831015.1 Picea engelmannii
CAAGCCAAGAAGGATAATAAATTATCACCAAAGTACTATGGCCCTTATAAGGTGTTGCAAAAGATTGGTACTATGGCATACAAATTGGAGTTGCCTGCATCTTCATGAGTACACCCAATTTTCCATGTTTCATGCTTAAAGAATGTTATAGGCGACAAGATCCCAGTTCAAACTATATTTCCAGAACTTGACAAGGAAGGAAAAATCATATTGGAGCCTAAAGCCATCATTGACATAAGAATTTGCCAGCTGAGGAATAGATCCATTTCAGAGTAGCTCATTAAATGGAGGAAACTACCGTCTGAAGATTCCACTTGGAAAGATGAGTCTTTTATACAGAAGTATTCATAGTTACTCAAGTGTTGCGGACAACACTTGTTTCAAGGGGAGGGGCATGTTAATCCCTAATATTGGCTCATTACCCCTTAATTGGGGCATATTATATTAGTAATGTTATTTTAATTATGTCGTCTTTAGGCCATTAGTTGTAATTATATCTCCTAGTCTCCTATATATACCAAGGAGACATTTTCATTTTGAATCATTAATCCCTAATATTGGCTCATTACCCCTTAATTGGGGCATATTATATTAGTAATGTTATTTTATTTATGTCGGCTTTAGGCCATTAGTTGTAATTATACCTCCTAGTCTCCTATATATACCAATGAGACATTTTCATTTTGAATCATCTTGTACTTGAACATTTAAGTGGGGTAAAAGGAGGTTGCCCCCTCAAAAAGGCTTATTATCTAAAAATATCTCTTTTTCAAGGCGTTGAGTACTTTTTTTGAGGATTTTTTATGCTATATTGATATTTGGTTCTATGCTATATGGATCGATATTTACGATATCTTTATGGAATAAATATGTCTAGGAGATCAAGAAAATGTTTGCTTGATACTTAGTGATATTTCTTTATGATGATCATATAAATAACCTTAGATAAGTTTTAGTAATCAATTTAGGTGTTTCTATTGATTTTCTTGTCTAGATTACTTTGTGTGGAGATGATTTAGTTTGAAAGGTTTTCTATTTTATGCAATAAATAAGTTATGGTCAAATAAGACATCCTAGAAATTGATTCTTGAAACATGAATATTTTCATGTTGATTATTTTCAAGTTATTTTAAAAGTGTTTACACCATGTAATACCCCTAGGCTTAACTCCAAGTTGTAATTGTACATATGTTTTATAGGCTAGTAAGGAAAGATGTTTTGGTCCAGAGTGCCTATGTATGTGTGTGTGTGTGTGTGTGTGTGTGTGTGTGTGTGTTGGGATAGAGTGTCTGTGTGATATAAGGTCGATGAGCCTATATTTGTAAATTGTATCACACTCAAATATATTAATAAAATACACCATTCTTGCAAACCGAGTCAAACAAAAGAGTATGGGGGGCTAGGACTCCTCGAGAGGCAAAGGGAGCTAGGATTTAAGAAAATGAGCTATGTCAAGGGGGATTAAGAGAAGGGAATATAATAGTATAGTCCTAAAAAGTCATAAGTCTTATGATATGATTTTATCCTAAGCTCTTAAGTCGTGGAACAAATTACTAAGTGCGGGAAAAGGTATTTCCTTAAGTGAAAGTTGTCAAAAAGGGAACATGCATATTAAAAGGGGGAATTTAGTGTAATTCTCATACATTCCATTCTTCCACTCCATCATTCCAACTTATTTATAGAGAGTGTGAGCGGTGGAGTTGTCGTTACACTATTACCTTGCGAACCTATAAATCCTAGGTTGATTGGGTATAGAATTCTCCTTGAGAGAGAGAATTGTTGGGAATGGGTTTCCCCATGTACTGGCCTAGTGGGTGCCCATAACTCTTTGAGAGAAGTTTTTTGTTCCAAGTGCCACAAATCTCTAAGACGTCATGGCTAACTGTTGGAGAGAAATTTTGGATAAGCTTTGGGATCTATGCCAAATAGAATTCAAAGGGGAAAAGGAAATTAAAATTGGACCAGAGTGCATGACAGAGAAGACACTAAGGAGCATGACGAAACCATGTACAATGGATAAATGCACAGAATGTGGAAAACGATTATAAACCATGGGTTTTGGGTACATTTTTTCCACTTTTGTAACGAGTTTTGGGGGAAACTTTTCCCACTTTTGTAATGGGCTTATCCCTATTGGTATGTATAAATATGTAATAGGGGAAACAATGAGGGAGAGAGGAAGAGTATGATAGTGCATGTAAGTGACAAATGATTTTCGGGTAAGGGAGTTGAGAAATGGAAGGAATATGTATTATGACTAAAGAGTGAACCCACACTGCAACATAATGACTAGGAAGGTTTGGGTGGATGTTACTATTTCATATCTTGTAGTGTAGTGCGTAGTTGTAAAAAAAATATTAATGAATAATATAAGAATCCAACCATTGTGGACGTGGCCCAAGTTGGATGAACCACGTAAATTTGTGTGTTATGTTATGTTTTCATTATCTGCTTTTTTCTGGTTTATGTTGAATGTATGGATCATATATGATGTTGTAATGTTGCACATAGACTATGTTTCATAACAAAGTAACTGTTAATCTATGAGAACTGTGCATAGAAGTAAAGGACCTGAATGATGCCTCTCTTCCCCTCATCACTACAAAAACTTGGTTCCTACAACCTCTATAGATGCCTTGGGTGAGACTTCACTTTCTCTGCAAGTGATGTCAAAAGGGTCGGTATCTAGGGGTTTTTTTGGTATTTGAATGATTAACCTCAGGTTTGCCCCATGTGCACCAATAAATGGTTTTGTTGTCAGGGAAAGGAACTATAATTAAAGGGAAATTTTTTGAGGCCAAATTGAGAAGAAATTGAAGAATGGTTAGAAATAAAGCAATGAGGATTTGCTAGAGAACATAACAAAAACTCTAGGCTCGGTGATGAAAAATGGTTACAACGGTATGTTTTCACGGATCTGCATGAAATTTTATTTGGTGAATTTCCGATTGTTTTGACTGAATGGTCAGGAAGACTTGTGGAGAATGTTGGGAGATGCAAAACTAAAGCCTCGAGAAATTGGATTCCTGAACTGATTAGACAACTCAATACGGTAAGTAATAATGTTTCTCTTGTCATATATTTATAGTTGAGTAGTATACTGGGGAGTTATGTTATGGAGTTTGTGGTAGATTGTACCCAATATTATAGTGTCATAGAGAGGGACTTATTCAAGGGTCCGC
This sequence comes from Picea engelmannii, assembly GCA_009831015.1. Classification (NCBI taxonomy): domain Eukaryota; kingdom Viridiplantae; phylum Streptophyta; class Pinopsida; order Pinales; family Pinaceae; genus Picea; species Picea engelmannii. The sequence continues at coordinate 343,884 of ML806728.1, forward strand.
ACATAAGATATTTGAATGTATTATCCACTTGGATAAAGATGTTATTGTGAAAAAATAATTTCATGGAGATGGGATCTAACAAATAAGTACCTTCGTGCACATAGGGGGACTAGGGGATAACTGAAGGAATGTTTGATACTAGGAAGGATGAGTAAGGAGCGAATAGACGGAGGATTTCAAAGGAGAATATTAACTCAGATGAAGAGAATGGAGTATTGTTTTGTGGTAAAAGGTTTAGATATAGGAAGAAGGAGACTATGGATGGAAAAGGAGAGAAACATAGAGAAGTCAAGGAAAGTGACTACTACACAGAAGTTTAGATCACATCGTATAGAGAAAGGAAAAGAAAATAAATATATCCTTAGTACCACCCAACATAAGAAGGAATTCCATCTCAGATCAGAATGTGCGTCGAACCCACAACCCCATGTGCTTCATTAAGGATTGAAGCAAGAACTGAGACTTGTTAAAGATAAATTGTAATAATTGAAGGAAGTCAGAGAAATAGTTAGAATAGTGGGAGTAGCACAAAACACCAAAGTCAAATGATATCACCAAGGGTAACTAAAATACCTAATACAATGGTAGGGGTAGATCATACGTTGAGAATTATTTAGTTTTAGGGAACAAGGTCAAAGGACCCTGAGCAACACTTGTTTTTATGTGACACAGTATGGATTGTGAAGAATTTCTAGGATGAGGCAACGAAAATCATTCAGTTTGCCACGACATTCAAAGGCCATGCACTAGTATGGTATATAAAGTTTCAGACAACTATGTCGATTAGCTAGTCAATAAATTTCATAGAGATCAGACAAGCATTGTTAAAATAATTATGGAACCCAAGATATGAACCTCAATATATTACAGAACTGAAGGAAATTAAGCAAGTGCAAAATGAGACAGTATGGGATTATGACCAAAGATTTAAATATGTTATGGTTTGACTAAACTTTCAGATCCCTCACAAGGATCACCGATAATGGTTTATGGAAGGCCTATTGCCACAAAATAGTTTTCAATTAATACAACAGAAGGTCACATCGCAACTGAAAGATTTAGAAATCATAATGAAATTGGAATCGTCTCATGTAGGAGATGGAAAAGGTATGGAACAAGTACATTCAAAGTTGGATGCATTGAGAATTCAATTATCATATATAATGAAGGAGAAGGAAAAGCATGAACAAGTTCAGTGTATGTTATCGAACTAATCATTAAGTGCAGAAACAAATAGATGTCCCTAGTTTCACCCGAAACTAGAACAAAACAAGACAAAATATAAAACTTCCCCTAAGTTTTAATTATCAAACATACTAACTAACAAGGATAAATAACATACCTTTTAAATGCCATTTTTCCTCGCTAGTGTCATCCTCTCTCCATCACAAGGATTATGAGATGATGAACCTATACAAATACACAAACCAACGAAGTGAAAGAAACAATGTATACTCAACAAAACCTATGTATGTGATCAAGGAGACATACAATAAAATAAGGCCAATTTTATGGGAAAGAAATATATTACCGTATTAAAGAATGTGTAAGAAAGATAAAACTAGATGCCCTAATGTTTTCAGGTTCCTTCCAACATTTCCTTGATTCCCACACACTTCTTCTCCATGAATTCTTAGATAAACAATTTATCTTGACAAAGAAAATCTCAAAGCCAACATACAAGCTCCAAAAACTCCAAGCTACAAAACTCAAGCAATTTCTAGCTTTTCCAATATAACCTTACCCATGACAACTCCCCTCCTTTTATAGGCTGAAAATGATAGGGTGAGGAGGCTACAATGATCCCATGAGATCAGGGATGTGACTCAGATCCAAACCGATCAGAGGCCACCTCACCCTTGAAGCTTTTCTTCTAGAACTTTCGAGAAATTCCTCTTTTTCCTACATATGGAAAAAGCGTCGCACCGTTAAAACTAAGAAAATTGTGACGTCATCAAAGGATACTTTGTTACAACATATGAAGATCCTAGATCATTGCACCCTTAAAACTAAGAAAACTGTGACATCATCAAAGCATACTCTGGTGCAACCTATGAATATCCTAGATCGTCGCACCCTTAAAACTGAGAAAGGTGCGATGATCTGACTTTATGAGGTTTTTACAAAGGCAAAGATAACTTCATTTCTCAGGAAAAGTTCATCTTCATTCTTTCCTCAAGAATTCAGGCCATTGATCCTTCTAAATACAAAGGATAGGTTTACATCATTAATGGTCATAGGAGTGACGAAAATAATGTGTAACAATGTATAACATGCAAGAAAAAATGCCATACAAAGGAAGAGTTCCAAGACTTCATGCAATATATGGCCATAGGAGCCCCAAACCCATTGGTAGGAGGAGTGAGGTACTGTGAGATATGAAAGACACAGGGCATCATTCAACTGTTTGTCCCCTATTGCAGAAATATTAGAACACCCTGAGAAATTTATTTTGTAACTTTTGCAAATCGGTAGAACATGATGCGAAAGACTATCATGCATTCGACTTGATGAGAGAGAGAACCTCATATGTGTACATAATCCAAGAGGGAAATGTCGCAAAAGAGGGAAGAATTCTACAGTATAACACTCCAAGAGGCTTTATTTAGGGTGGACATGGATGTTTCGGTAGAGGTCAAGGACGTGGAGGATTTTGTCGAGGAGTCAGAGTGTTACGAGGAAAATCTCTCTATGGAAAGGGGTAAACCACAATATACATAAATGATTGCAGAAATAAACTCTATTCTCAAGTATGCTATATAAACAAATATGTTAGAAAGACAAGATAACAGGCCTACCCTATCCAGACATTCGATGAATTCCACCGTTGAGCACTTGACCCAAAGAAATACACCTACAACTAGTCCTCGACAACCAAGAAATGGAATCATATGGTGATAATATATAATGTTAGCACATTCAATAGCATAATCCATCAACATTCATAACAAATACACCCATGGAATAATAATTAAAATATTTTCAAGATATCAATTGGACGATATGAGAGTATTTCTATTAAGATATGATCAATAGAAGTGAATAAGTTACCGAGTTCCTTGTCGACATGGTTCATAAACGATAAACTAAGTTCCTTCCATCTAGGCATCCACCACTTCAATCCTCTACCAAATGAAATCTCATGTAAGAGAGACAATGAAGTTCTCAGTCATCAAGGGAAGAGCTTGGGGGATGAACATTGTGTTCAGACTTAAAGGATAAAGGGATGCATACTTAATGTGAAGTGAATAATTCCTCCAAAGTAACTTTTCTCTCAAAGTTGAATTATCTCTCTTCTTTCCATAGATTGCAATTGGCCCATTTATAGCCTTCAAGTGGAACTGACGGGCCGAGTCAGAACATTTCCATTACATGGAAGGCCAAGGATCATTTATCTCCTATCGGGACATGGAAACCCGACACTATTTTAAAATTTTGGGCACATTTCCTGATGTACGTGGGCTATAGTGGTGCAACCTGCGTATACACATGTTGTATAGTAGGCAAGGTGCGTATATGTGGAAAAATTGTATTTTTAGCTCTGGGATTTGAAAAAATGGATGACAAAGCTGCATAGGGAAATGAAAAAAGGCCTTCTATGCAAGATTGCATAGGTTGAGAAAAATATTGCTATAACAGATGCCCCCTAATGTGTGAGTTCAGAGAAGTATTTGCGATGGCTTAAATACATTATAAAAACCCAGAAGTGAAGTAATGGGGACCCAGCTGGAAGAACTAGTTTCTCATTACAATATGTATTGACTTTGCATACATGGCTGCCAATTTGAATTAAACTGCATATCCATGTGAAAATATACCAAACAATTGTCTGTGGCCATGAATAAGAAAATACAAATGCGGTTACATGCCAAAGGTTGTCATAGTCATGAACAAGGATCAATAAAACCTATCTCAAAATAAATCTAAAGATATCTGTATACAATGGAGTACAATCTGATCTCCCATGATCACTGAAGTCACATAGGTACTGGTCGAATGAAAAGGTAGCAACAACTCAGGAAAGTTGTGTCTACATACTGTAAGGTAGCTAGAGAGGTAGTGGGGGGGCCCAGAGGGCCCATAGTGATAATAGTGGAGGTCATTCAATGTAAGGTGGATTAGGTCCACTATATTATTAAATAAGGCCCACTATGATAGTTAGATATAATAAATGTAAGAGGACTTCTTAGAAGGTTCTACTTCTAGAAGATTCCTCCTCTAGAATGTTCTTAGGTGGTGGTAGCACTATATAAAGGGGTTCAAACAATGTAATGAGACATGAAGAGAAGTATTGTATTGTGGAGCGGTAGCTCAATAGGAGGATGCCCCCTCAAAGAGGCAAGTGAAAAGGAGAGGATCCCTTCCATAATAGGATCCATTGTATGGTGTTGCCCTACCTCAAGGGTTTGGTAATAATAAAGTGTGGTTTCTTCTATCTTGCTCTGTGGATCTATTGTGTATTCAGCATTTGTATTTATTATATTGGTAGATCTATATAGGTTCTTAACAAGTGGTATCAGAGCACTTTCCTTGGCTGGAGTTGTGGACAACTATTTTTTATTTTTGTAGATTTTTTTTTCGAAGAAGAAAAAAAGAGGGTCGCGACATTCCAGACATTTTCAGTATATTTCTATGAAAAAATTGTAGAAAAGGGTTGTATATCTGAGTTCCTCTCAGGAAAACACCCATGTTAAAAAAACAAATCACCCGAAACAGAGTCCGGAAGGTCAAGATATTGAGGTTTTAAAATCTGCAATTTTTCAGGGTTTTTTCTGCGGACGATGGAGCGATTTGTTTTTATTTCTGTAGAAATTGGAGGCCAAATTTGCCCAAATAAATTACATATATGAGTTCTTCTCACAATTTCACCCAATTTCAAAAAAATAATCAGCCAAAATGGAGTCCAGGAAGTGAAGTTATGAGCATATTAAGTTCAATAGTTTTTTAGGGGTTTTCCAGAAAAAGCCGCGATTTTCTGTCGAAACTTATTGGGTCTATTTTCTAAGTTTTTTTGTGACAACTACAGAACCAAAGAGTTCATAGGGTTCTTATATGGATATTTCATCTCAAACCTTGAAATAAATTCTTGAATCATTCAAAGCCCAATTGGATGATAGATTGGATGCATTTGCACATGGCCTCACAAACAGCCTCACACATGTCCTCATAGACAGCCTCACATATGGCCTCAATGATAGTTTTTGTAGTATTCCAAATTCATTGAACAACATGCAGGACAGATTTCTTATGCAGGGCCTCATGAATTAATATAATCAAGAAAGATAATCTTGGTATGATTTTGAGGACGATTGTGATGATTGGTATATGGATAGTTGTCATTTCTGGGATGACAACCACTTCCATATTTTATTTGATGAATCTACTCCACCTTCTGTAGAGCACATCAATGTCCCACATCAGGAGCTAGTTACCAACATTTAGTTTGCATATTCTACAGTGGTAGTATTCCTTCCAAATTCTGCTACGACCATTTTCCACTATGTGGATGGATCTTCTTATTTGGATCCACATGATAGGTGTCAGTCTTTGGAGAATAATTTGGAGTTGGTTATTGGGTTCCAAAATATTCTATGGGGAGTTCACATCATCACTTGGACATGGGACCCGGGCTTACAATGGTGGTTGGACTACTTCAGCATGGTGGCTTTCCTTTCTACATGGGACTTTGGTTCTTTAGTTTTCTTCAGCATTACGATCCACAATTATCCATGGGACCCTGGTATATGGTTGTACATAAAGCGTTGAGGACAACGCTTTCATAAGGGGGATGGAATGTAAGGTAGCTAGAGAGGTAGTGGGGGGGCCCAGAGGGCCCATAGTGATAATAGTGGAGGTCATTCAATGTAAGGTGGACTAGGTCCACTATATTATTAAATAAGGCCCACTATGATAGTTAGATATAATAAATGTAAGAGGACTTCTTAGAAGGTTCTAATTCTAGAAGATTCTTCCTCTAGAATGTTCTTAGGTGATGGTAGCACTATATAAAGGGGTTCAAGCAATGTAATGAGACATGAAGAGAAGTATTGTATTATGGAACGGTAGCTCAATAGGAGGATGCCCCCTCGAAGAGGCAAGTGAAAAGGAGAGGATCCCTTCCATAATAGGATCCATTGTATGGTGTTGCCCTACCTCAAGGGTTTGGTAATAATAAAGTGTGGTTTCTTCTATCTTGCTCTGTGGATCTATTGTGTATTCAATATTTGTGGTTATTATATTGGTAGATCTATTCAGGTTCTTAACACATACTGATGTCTTCAACTCTTCTACACAATCCTCCAAAGGTGCAAGTCTTCATCGTGTGAATAAAGGAGTTGAGGTTGAACACAATGAGAATTCATTTGATTACCATTCATTCAGGTATACCGTTAACAAGTACGAGACAACCTACCGATGATGAAAGTAGGTATCAAGGAATCAAGTACATTCTCACAAGTGTGAATAAAGGAGTCGAGGTTGAAATATTGAATAATCCATCTAGCAAGAGACATTGATGTATTCCCAACTGTCAATGGAGATAGAACCTACCACTAATGACTGCAAGCCTCTAGGTACTCATAAGACTCTAGGTCTTGTTTCCAAAATAGATGAGCTGAAGTCAATGGAAGGAGACCCAATGAAAGGAGATCATTAAGGCATATCTCATCATTCAAAATGAGGTACAATGTAGGAGCTTGATGATTTAGAGGAAATCAGACGAAGAACATGTTCATGAACCAACGAACCTATGTGTCTTTCACGTGTTCCAAGTGAAAGAGGTACACAAAAAAGACCTTCTTAATAAAAGCCAATGAGTAAAACTGGTGACAAAGGCGAGGAAACCACCAATAAGGCTAATGTTCTCCAATACATTACACAAATCCCAATGTGTGAATATATGTCGTGTCGTTGAACACAAGGGAAACCACCCAGTCAACGACCAATGATGAAATGTCGATTGTTGGGTTCAAGGTTACCTACCAATGAGGAAAGTATGACCAGGGTGTGTAATATGACTACAACTTCATGTGATTCTAAGAAAAATTGAGGGTATGGCTGACATGCAAAGTCAAGAGTTTTGAGGAATGGATGACACAGGTTGATAGACATCCTTTGAACAAGAGAATGAGACATATGGAAGATGCTGGAAACATAGACTCAATGATGAAACCATGAGATGCAGGAAGCATCAATTAAATTATCCATAGGGACTAGAAGAGTGACCAATTGGGGGAGTAAACTCTTAGTAGTGAGATCAGTTTCCTAACGTCATGATAAACCAAAAATTATGATGATAATTGGACTCAATAATTATGTGGTCTATTCAAAGGAGACATGACTTCTTCCAATATAATATAATATTCCCTTCCCTCCTATATTTTTTATTTTTTCATAGACAAATAAATGCTATGATACAGAGGAGGAAACGAGTGTCGCAAGTAAGAAAAACTAGTTTGAGCAGTGGAACATGCCTATGCTCAATGAAAGGAGGTTCATGCAGGATATGGACACCTAAGGGAATGTTCCCTCCTGAGTATAGGGTGTCAAGTTGCAAAGGATATAAGAAAGGCTCTTCTTGGTTGAAGATGCAAAATTGCTGAGGAAAATAGTTTATAATGCAAAGAGAGAATCGATCATAGGTTCAATACTGCAAGTAAGGGCATGCTATGCAATCACAACTTAATGCCAAAAAAATGTCCTTTTTCATAATCTTAGTCTACTTGGTTTGAAAAAGGGATAAACTTGTACTAGATAGACATTCTTTCAAATCCAATTTACAAGTGTGAAAGAGACAAGTTCACTCAACAATCTTTTTGCTTTTTGAAAACAAGTTAGAAAAGAGCTTAACTAAGACTCATGACCTTTCAAGTCCAATTAACAAGTGTGAAAGTGACAAATTCACTTGACAATCTTTTTGTTTTTTAGACGAGTCGAAAAATAGCTTAAATCAAACTCATTGAGAGGTTTCTAGGTGGCATGTCATGGGGGAGGCCAAGTCTCCCATGATGGTCATCTGTGAAAGGTCAGCATGTTACGAAGAGCTAACACAATCTTGGGAAAACCCAAAGCTTTCCAAGTCGAGGAGGATAAAATACTTGCAGAGGTTACCTTTCCCACGATATATAGGATAATGTCCCTTACCTGAAAGGACAAGGGAGGAGGCATTGGATACCCCACAAGACCATCCCAATCAACAAGAACTTCTCTAGGACTTGAGGAGAGGGTACTTGGGGAGAGTAAAACTCTCTCTTGCTCAAAAGGCACAGTATCAGAAATGCTAATGACATGGTTGAAGGATGCATTAATCTCCAAGTTAAGGGTTGGATTGACCGGAAATTGCATTGGTATGACCACTTCTTCAACCATTGGTTGAATAGGATGTGTGACAAAAATGCTCGGAGACACATCACCCTAAAAAATGGGGGTGTGGTTAGGTGAGGATTGAATCAGCATGACTATCATGCCAATCAAAGGAGAAACAGGGTGGGGAAACCACATACGCCTTAGAACCTGAAGGGCCCCCAGCTGAATACCACGCTTCTTGTATCACAGCAGTATCAGGGCACAAATGAGTAAGGTAATCTCCTTTGCAAACCGTACAAAGGAAATTGGGCTTAGGTATTACATATCTAGGGTTCTCAATCATATGAATTCCTGCAACATGACTTGCAGTGGCTGGTGACATGCTCCCAGCATGACTTGTAGAGGCTAGTAGAAATATCCAACATGACTAGTAGAGGTTGTGATGTATGTGTAGTGTGACTAACAATGACTAGATTTGTGCCCCCAGCATGACTTGCAGCGGTTGGTTTCTGGTCTTCAACAAGACTAGTAGAGGTTTCTGACCAATATCCAACATGAATAATAGAGGTTGGTGATATAATTCAATTATTTTAATAACCTTCACAAGACACAGTCGATGAACATAGGGTTCAAGGATCGTTAAAATAGGAAGTGTGGAAAGGAATGAACCTCTCTGACAAAATGGGCGTACTAGACATGGTGTAAATATGGTGAATCGGTTCCATGAAGTCAAAGGTACCCATAAGAGATGAATACATTGCACTGATATTATCAGTTGTCAGATGAGAATTGTCGACCACGGGGATCAATGGTCCAACAGATGCAATGGGGCTAACATACACAAAGGACAACTGGTCAATCGTCAAAATCTTCCCATTGTGAGGAAAACAAAGAATCTGAAAGAAAGATGATATGACGAAAGTCATAGCATAAGTCCAATTTCATAAACCACCTCAATGTCCACCTCTACTGTCTTCCCACCTAACTAGATTGGAAAGGAAGGAAGAATACAGTTAGGGTGGAAGGAACGATTGTCAAAAGCAGTCAACATGGTCAGAGATTGAGATAGATTCGGAGAGACGAGGGCTTTCCAACAGATCAAGGACATCACACACATTGTAGCACCTTCATCAACAATAATATGCTTGATGGTATACTTTGAGTAACCCACATGGATTTGGAATTCCACATGGTAAGGCAAGTGAGGCTTCACATCTGTGACGTCAAATTTGATAACTTTTGAGCCACTAGGATCTAGAGCTCCTAACTTAGATAGAAATACATTCCTATGTGAAGGACACATCTAGAGTACCTCGAGAGTCGACATCACACAAGGGGTTGGACCCAAGTCCTCAACAATAGAGTAATTCTGGGTGGCTCTAGAATTTGGATTGTGGGTAGAGTGCTTGAGTACTCCTTTCAGAATATGAGGTGGTGCTCTAGTTTTTCGATCTGCAAGGGAATCTCCAGAGGAGGAGGAGACTCTAGACCAGTTCTAGTTTATGTTGAACTATAATTTCAAGATAGGGTGGCTACATTAACCTGAGAATTGACCATATTGATGCACAAATGGTCACCATCTTGTGGCGAAGGTTTTTGACTCCAACCGACCACATTTTCGACATTTGAGGAGTTGGAGGCCAAGTGTTGGTTATGTGGGAAAGGAATCGTCAACATAGTGGGCGGTAGAGATAATAGCGTCACATCTTTCACAAGTTTGGGGCATAAATGAGTAAGGTGATCGTCTTTACAAATCTTACAGGGAAATTTCACCTTACACCTTTCTTTCTTATCCTCACCAACATTATTATTCGTCCTCTCATTATTACCATTTTCCTTGGGTTTATTATTCTTCCCACCCTTACAATTATTATTACATACTATCTTCTTATTCTCCCTGGTTGTTGGTTACCATTTGGGTCAGTTGATGATTCCACAGAATGTACATTCGTAGATTGAGTAGGATTGGAAGAGATAGACGAAGTTGGCCCTCCAATAGACTAGTTTAGAGACAACTCTTTCAAATTTCTTGTCACCGAGTCTGCGGATATTACATTGGTGGAACCTACAATTCCATTGGCATGAGGTCTGGGATTTTGTCTAGGGTCATAGTTTGACCTCTGTGCATCATGAATAATCTCGTATAACATCTCAGACTGAGTATATATGATATGTAATTACTGGGATTTGAATATTGTTTCTTCCTCAGATGTAACCCTAGATGTAGCATCATTCTTTGAAATAGGAGGTTGTAGAGACTTAAGGAACCACTCTAAAAGGAACTCCAAGGTTATGTAGGTCTTGATCAACCTCTTCCATCTACGCCACTCCTGGATGTGATCCAAGATATTTGTGGCTTTGTCCTGGTGTAAGTTTGATACAATTTCTAGGCCAACATCATAATGAACTGGCAATTGGAAGTAGTTAAGCAAGACTAAAACTATCTGACTAAAGGTCCTATATGCCCCCCTAGGTAGCTAGATATACCATTTCATGGTAACCCCTTTGAGGGTGCGTTGAAACAATGTTAATTGAATGGAATTGTCGTTAAGGGAATTCAAAGAGAACCATAAGTGAAAGGTGGTAACGTGATTCTTTCCTTCGAATTTAGAAATATCTGAAGGAAGCTTGGTGGGGAAGGGGGGCCATGTAGGATCATGACACGCAAAGTCATTCATCAACTTAGACAAGTCTGGAAGATTGAGCATGGCCAAAAAAGGGAGACGGGGTTGTGACATCTGGCCCTAAGCTCTCTCGAAATATTTTGTTTGGGGAACTGCAACCCATATAGGGTTATGGTAAGCACCATGGCCCTGTCTAGGATTGTAATTCCCTCCTTCAGGCTGATTCATAAGAGATTGGTTGGGCACCATTCCAGTAGGAATGTTCAGATGGGATTTATAAAAAATGCCTCTAGCCAGAGTGGCTCCAGGTTCGTGGTTTCTGAAGGTGTGAAATTGACCTCCTCCAGGTGTGAATATAGAGGATAAAGGTGGATTCATCATGCCAAACGTGTTGGTTGGAATCGACACTGAGGAGGTGGATGTAAAGGATGGAACTTGAGTAGAAGCTTGTCCTCCATGTTGGTTATTCCATCCAAAATCAATAGGATTAGACCCAAGATTGAGAGGAGGAAAGAATTCGATGGTAGGAGTTGTTAGAGGGACATGAGTGCCACCAAACGAGAATGGAGTATAAGGAGGAGTTGTTCCCCCGATTCCAATTCTAGCATTAGGGCCAACAATTGGGATGGAGTTTGAGAAATGTGCAGTAAAATTTGGCATACCATAGGAAAAAGGACTAGAGGCCATAGGGATGCATTGAAAATTACAGCCGGGTCAATGACCAAGATACCCAAACGAGTTCATGGCAATAGTTTGAGTATTCACTATAGGATGAGAAACAATGTTGATAGGTTCCTCTGGTACTAGAACCATTGTGGTTGCAGGAGTCGAATGGGTTCCATTAGCTATAGTAGGTGTGGGAGTCAAGGGGCTCCCAGTATATTGATGACTCAGTTCAGTACTCATCCTTTTAGAATCACAAGTCTTATCAGTGGAGTGTGTGTACCATGTCTAATAAATCTACACCTTTTAGAAGGAAAAAAATTGAAATTCGATGGAAAATGTAACAAGCGGCGAGATCGACATGTTAATATTATGGTAGCTGCGGGAGGTATTTACCCCCATGTGTGAACCTGGTGAGAATAGAAGACTCCTGGAAGCAAGAGAAACCCTAATGAGTTGGCTAAGAACCCTAGAATCCTTATTGACTCAAGAAGATAATTTATATTTGGTTATTAGCCTCCAAGAGAAGAAGTCGGCCAGAAATAATAATAATATACAAAACAAACACATACCCAGAAGGAGAAGTCGGCCCCAACAAATTGGCAGGATTACTATAAATATAGGGTGCCAGTTCTCATTTGTAGCATCTTAGCAGTTGCAGATAGAGCCAGTTCTGCACAACAGTTTCCCAGTTGGTGCACACTGCAGTTGCAGTCTGGTGCACAGGTTTGGAGGAGGGTTGCAGGTGAAGCTACAGTAGTAGCTAGTTTTAGTTTTGGCTTGGACATCTCTTGGCTAGGGTTTGGGACTATCTGATCAGTCTTTTGTGTTGCACTATCCTTAGGGAGAGATGTGTTTCTCTTTGTTTGGCTATCTAGCCTAGGGTTTGCTTTCGAAGGAATTCTCAGTCAAGGTTAAGGTGCTCAGAGGGAGGCTTCGTCCTATGGTTGGGTGACGAAGGTATCGTCAATGGTAAAATGAGCACCATCTTCTATATTCTAACAGGTTATGGGCCCACACCCCTTCAGTCAACCTAAAATGCTAGAAGGAAACATAGCTGCTAGATATTGAGCTCGTTGAGGTACTGTCGCTAAGGTTACTAGCAGGAGCAGTTTCCAAAAGCATTGCAACTAGGGTTACTAGCAGAAGAAGTTGCAAAAACCCTAAACCTATTTTCGAGGCACATTAAGTGATCAGATTGACCTAATCTTTAGATATATCAGTGCACCCTAGCCCAGCGCATCTCTTGGTACACTCAGAAGGCCAAGACGTGAAGTTTGGATTTCTGGTCAAATCTAGGGTTTGACCAAGTCAAGCAAGCCATGATGAACTCTATGAAGTCTGAGAACAAGCTAGATGGAGCCTCTAACTTTAGAGCATGGAAGACAAGGATTGACCTCATCCTTGCTAAGAATAAAGTGTTGTATATTGTGAAAGGAAATATCGTGAAGCTAGAGTTTACAGAAGGAGACGAGAAGGAACCGCAAAATGTTGCAGCTATGGAGAAGTTCAAAGATGTTGACATCAATGCCATGAGTATCACAGTGGATTCCATAAAATACCACTTGATACCCTACATCTCCCATCTTGACTCATCGAAGAAGATTTACGATGCCCTAACAAATCTCTTCTTAGTCAAAAACATTGGACAAATTATGAGTCTAAAGAATGAGCTCCGTGACATGAAGATGAATGATGATGACAACATAACATCATACTTTGCAAGGATCTCCCAGTTAAGATATCAACTACAAGCTATTGAAGGGATCACTTCAGAAAAGGAATTGGTGAACATAGTACCCAATAGTCTTCCCAAGACATGGGATGCATTTTCCGCAAGCATGAACACAAGGAAGGAGTACCCGACATTTGAAGAACTTTGGACTTGCTGTGCTCAAGAATAATCAAGAATCAATGCAAAAGAGAAACCTCAAAAGAAGTACGATGATCAAGCCTTCACAGTAAGATTCAAGAACTTCAGGGACAAAAGAAAGTTCGATTCAAGAAGGAAGCCAAAGCAAAGAAAAAACATTTCAAAAATATAGTGCTTCAACTATCAAAAGTATGGTCACTACAGAAATCAGTGTCCCGAGCTAAAGAAAAGGAAGGAGAAACATGAAGCATCGATTGCCGAAGAAAAGGAACTTGCAAAGAAGACTAAGCAGGATGGAAGAGACTTCTTCTACTAAAAGGTAACAACACTCTTCTTATTTTCTTGTACATATCTTGCTTACATCGTCTTTGTACATATCTTGTATATATATCTCTTGGAAGATAATGTGTTCCAAGAAGAACTATGGAAGAACAACAAGATAAGGATGAATATCATTAGATAATACAAATCATGTGGAAGACATTACAAGATAAGATCGAAATCAGAATCAATCTTGAAGAGACTTGGAAAAAGAAAAGACAGAAAGAAGTCAACAATCGAAAGGAAACTGGAAAAAGACTCATGACATTCTATAGAAGACAATAAGGATGCAGATGGAAGCATGTAATCTACTATATATTGTAGAAGACAATAAGGATGAAGACGGAAACATGAACTCAGTCAGACGAAGGGAGCAGATTATATGCACTTATACATGAAGCAAAGATTAGGAGGGAGCTAATCCTATGATCCATTGAAGATGATGAAGTGTATATATCCATGGTAGTAGCCATGAAAGACAGTACGTGTTCAGCTCAACCACAGAAGAAGACATTTTCGAAGAGTAGCCTTAAAGTATTCCTGGTTGTCCATCCAGATCTGTGAACTGATGATGAAGATAAGAAGTGGAATCTCTAAGGCATGGAATCTATAAGAAACTCCATGGACCAAAGAGATAAAGAAAAACATGAAGAAGAACATGAAGATTCCAAGAAAGAAGAATCAGAACAACCAATCATTGTATCAAGAATCACAAGATTAGAAGCCTAATATGAACTCACTAAAAGCAATCAAGCAGAAGAACTGAAAGTCATGATGAAGAACAGTGTATGGAAGACTTATGAATGAAAGCATAGCGAGATCCAGAACCATAGGTTCTCTCAGATGGAGGGAAGAGACTATGATGATTGATTGTTCTGGTACACCAGACTTATCTCTATATAAGTCATTATATCATCCGCAACATCCATGATTCAGAATTCCACATAAGTCGAATGCAAAGAATGTTCTCTAGAGAAATTGAATAAAGAAAGTATAAAGAGCAATCTCAAGACTTTGAGCCATATCAGAAAGAGACTCCTGTATGTAGATAAGAAGAAGACAACTTGGTGGAGAACTTCCAATGCACAACAGAAGCATGGTGAAGATTTCCTAGAACATCAAGATGACTACTCAGAAGATCAGATCTCATGATGACAGAAGAAGTGCCACATGGATATGTTCCAATTCTCCAACTATGATATACTCTATTATTCATATCACAATGTTCCAGACTACAGTACAAACATTACACTACCCATGATGAAGTCCAGAAAGAAGAAATTGATTTCTCCAATACATATCTGCACAGATGAGTAGATAAGCATACATTTTGGTAAATCCTCTATCCAAGACGAAAGGGCCTACATACTTAAGCTAGAGCTCATGGAAATAACTCTATTAACCGTAAGGGAAGACTCTCCAAACTAGAAGAAGGTACACAAACATTTATTTTTGTGATTGAAATAACTCTCCATTTAGGAGGGAGCATTGAAAATATCATTTATCTTTGTAATTGAAAAATAGTCTAGATTGGACAGATGCTTTCCTGTTCGGAAAGTGGATTAATATTTCTGACGGACAATGAATTCCCATTGTAGTTAACATGGGAGGTAGAATGATTGTTGATGTATCATAGATAGTGACTTCCCATTATGGGGAGTGGTCTAGGACAGTCATTCTTCTTGGTAGTCACTCTGAGTAGTGGTCAAGTAGAATGGTCCACCTTGCCGGGCAATCATTCTTTCGAAGTTCACAGTTGTGAGCAGTTTCGAAGAATCGTCCATTTTGGAGGTTGATGTAGGATAGACATTTCTTGAGGGTTATACATTCTCTCCAGGTTACACTTTAGTGTCGGAGGAATGGCCCAAGGTGGGTAATGGTCTGGACCGTTATTCCTCAAGAGAAGACTCATTCTCTCCAGGTTACACTTTGTTTAGTGTCGGAAGAATGGCCCAGGGTGGGGAATAGTCCAGGCTTAGCAATCAGGGATAGTTATTCCTTGAGGGAAGGTTCATTTTCTCTAGGTTACACTTTGTTTAGTGTCGAAATAATGGCCCAAGGTGGGGAATAGTCCAGGACAGTCATTCCTTAGGGAAGACTCATTCCCTCCAGGTTACACTTTGTTTAGTGTTGGAGGAATGGCCCAGGGTAAGGAATGGTCCAAAAATTTCTCGAGGGAAGACTCATTCTCTCCAGGTTACACTTTGTTTAGTGTCGGAGGAATGGCCCAGGGTGAGAAATGGTCCAGGATTAGAAATAAAAAATAATCCTTCTTCCTTGGTTGAGAAGAATGGGGCAGATAGCCCATTGTTGATATTCTATATTGAGGCCAGACATTCTTTCAGATCTCACAGACGTGAGTGAAAGATTGGCTTAAGTGATACAATTTTTATCATAACATTGTTTCTATGCAGATGAAGACTACTGTGGTGGCAAACATTCTTTCAGATCTCACAAACATGAGTGAAAGATTGGCCCAAATGATATAGTTTTTATCATAACATTGTTTCTATGCAGGATTCTCTCAGATGTTTGTTATGAAGACTATATGACAGTAGATGAGGACTACTGTGGTGAATATGTTTCACTGTTCGCAACCATATGTTGCTGATCAAGTACTTATGTATTACTTGATGTGGTAGTGAACCGCTAGATTGTAGTTATGTACTACTATGAATAGACACAGGTGTGTTCTATTCTTGTTCTAATTGCCTTGAAGACTATCAGTAGTTTATTGGAGATAATGATCATTCAGATGAATGATGAATAGATATTTTCCAGATGAAAAACAGTTCAGATCCTTTACTCCTCTTGTATCACTCTATGGTGAGAGTTACTTATCCAGCATCATATCTAACTACTTAGATGAAGTATGGTTTCGAGAGATGATGCAGCTGATAATGATGGTGATGCTCATGATCTAGTCAGGAAATAGTCTAGATTGTTCGTGGTCAATCCATCAGCAGGTGAGAAAAATGGAGACCATTCTGCATGCCTTGTTGGGTTCACCAAGGCAGAACATCTGTAGCAGCAAGGGTTAACAGGAAACAGAAAACAAAAACAACATACAATCTATCTAACAACTAAATAACAATTCGAAAGAAAACAGAAATATCAAACATGAGACA
>ML806728.1:360896-404133 GCA_009831015.1 Picea engelmannii
CACGCTGAGGGCAGAGATAAAGGTTCCCTATCCCTCCAACGGAAGGTCCTTCGGGGCTCTCAAGATTGTGCTTTCCTTACAAAACGAGTAGAGCTGAAATGAACATTGAAAGAACTCTGAGTTAGGCCGCTCCTGGATGGCTTTTCAAAAAGACTGAGCTCTGAATCTGGACAGCGTAACTTTGCTGGGAATTCTCTGTTGAAACAGTGGGTCTCCACGGCTATTTATAGCAATTTCCAGTCGGTCACGTAACCAGCTTCCGGTGTAAACACAAACTTGTTTAGGGTTCGCTTAAGCCATAAATTCGCCGGATTTGCAGAGTCGACCCTGATCCGAGGGTCAAATCATCTCGGGGGCCGGTCCACAGGCGGTCGGGAGGCCGACTTAAGCAATTAATGCGCCGAATTAGCAGATGCGTGACTATTTATGTGGACAGTCGCGCGTCGGGCGCGCGCATGCGTGCGAAACACGTTTTTGTCCCGCGCATACGCGCGCGCACTCTACTGCTGTAAAGCGCCCTTCAATTTTTGGTTACTTTGTTTAGTTTTTTGACCCTTCTGGAATGCTGTGAACTTAATTCAGTGCCATGAATGACTTCACTGCTGTTTTGATGATATGGAGTTCTTGTCGCCATGTGCAGACGAAATTTCAGTGATAACATAGATGACTATATTGATGCTACTGGGTAAATGGTATATTTTGTGCTCAAGTCCATTACCTGTAAATACCTCTCTAGCTAGGAGGGAGTGTTAATATTATGGTAGTTGCGGGAGGTATTTACCCCCACGTGTGAACCTGATGAGAATAGAAGACTCCTGGAAGCAAGAGAAACCATAATGAGTTGGCTAAAAACCCTAGAAGACTTGTTGGCTCAAGAAGATAATTTATATTAGGTTATTAGCCTCCAAGAGAAGAAGTCGGCCATAAATAATAATAATAATATACTAAACAGACACATACCCAAAAGGAGAAGTTGGCCCCAACAAACTGGCAGGATTACTATAAATACAAGACACTAGTTCTCATTTGTAGCATCTTAGCAGTTGCAGACAGAGCCAGTTCTGCGTAGCAGTTTCCCAATTGGTGCATACTACAGTTGCAGTCTGGTGCACAGGTTTGGAGGAGGGTTGCAGGTGCAGCTGCAACAGCAGCTAGTTTTAGTTTTGGCTTGGACATCTCTTGGCTAGGGTTTGGGACTATCTAATTAGTATTTTGTGTTGCATTATCCTTAGGGAGAGATGCGTTTCTCTTTGTTTGGCTATCTAGCCTAGGGTTTTCTTCCGAAGGAATTCTTAGTCAAGGTTAAGGTGCTCAGAGGGAGGCTTCATCCTATGGTTGGGTGACAAAGGTATCGTCAATGGTAAAATGAGAACACCATATTCTATATTCTAACATGGTGGGGAAGCTGGTACGACTCCACGATGACTTAAGACTCAAGATAAAAACAAATCGTAAGGCCAACTAGTAATCAAATAACACACCAAAAATAATCAAACGACCAATATGCACACAAACATGATAAAGTGGTTGAAAGGGGCCTCCGTCACTTTATTAGGTATGCCTCACCCAAGAGGGGCCTAAGACTCCCTACTAATGATATGAGGTATCATAATTAGTTATAAGGGCCCTCGTGGGCTTAACAATCAGTCGGTTAGATTCCCTCAGAGAGGTAATCCTCCATAAAGGTTGTGTGTTGTCCAACCCTTATTTGACCTAGGGTACCTATAGAATAACCCCTGCAAGTAACCTATGTGGTACCTAAGTCAAGAAACTAATAAACCATAGTATAACCGATGCATAGGCGAACAATTGTAAGTCAAGTTTAACGTATGGTTAGGGTAGCAAAGCCCAAAACCTTGAAAGCACCACCTCTCACAGAGGTAAGGGCACTAGAAATATCCCTAGATACAAATAGATCCCTAGAAATATCTCTGACGCTAGAAAGGTATCAGTGGGATATCCCTTCAACTAACTTCATGTGACCTTGTGTTTAACTTAGGTGTAAGCGGAGGCTCCTAATATTACAGATTATACAATGGATTTCTCCACTCCCTTATTCAGACACATATGCTTATTTAATATCCTCGGAGAAGTTTACTCACAAAATCCTATTCCAAGGCACTAAATCCTAATCTAGTTGGTGCACCCTAGAAAATAAAATTGTTACTAATCAATTTTAAATTATAGCGTTAATTTTATTAGCCTTTCTTAATCAAAAGGTTTGGTCATGAAACTAGTGATGTTATGACTCGACAAGTAAAGTAAATGAATATGAAAACAATGAAAAGTCCTAACTTCAATTTTCAATGGATGATATCCTTCTTTAAAAAATGCAATTCTCAATTCAATTTTGTAATTCTAAATAAAATGCAATATTTCTTTACATGCACTAAGATAAATGACAAAAAGACTCAAGGGATGAAAATGCCAAGTAATGTAAAATGCCTAATATTTTTTGTATTTTCAATATAAGAAAAAATGAAAATGCAAGGACTGGACATCAACTTGATATAATGATTCTACTCTGTATAGACAGAGACAAACCAAGTAGGATATCAAGTATAAAAACACCCATCCCAAGGTTCAAGGAAAATCAAAATGAAAATATGATGAGAAAGACTCCGCCCAAAAAGTTAACCAAAGACATGTTTCGTATCATACCACAGACACTTAACAGTCACTACGGAGATCTAAGAAGACTCAACAATCATCAAAACCTAACCAACAACCACCAAACCCAACAATCAAGAAACAAAGGTTGATGTACGCGACTGTTCAAGGGAAAAGTGCATATGTACGCAACTTATAGAAGGACAACATGTGTATGTACATGATTGTCAAGCAAAAACCCGCGTACAAGAATCAAAACAATTCCAGGCTAAGGAGAAGGCTGAAAGACTTAGACCCAGAGTGAACAGAGGTTGTCAAGTTAATACAATAAGAAACTCATTATGAAATAGAGAAATCTAAGGATAAAAACACTACAAACCTGGAAAAAGGTTTTATCCCCAGTATGGTCGCCAATTCTGTTACAAGGAAAGTCTCTCTATGGCAAGGGGTAAACCACAACAAACGAAAATGACTGCAGAAATCAAATCTATTATCAAGCATGCTATATAAACAAATATTCTAGCAAGACAAGATAAAAGGCCTACCTCATCCAGACGTTCAATGAAGTCCAACGTTGAGCATATTACCCAAAGCAATACACTTGCAACTAGTCCTCAACAACCAAACAACGCAAGAATATGGTGATAATATATAATGTTAGCACATTCAATAGTATAATCCATTAACATTCATAACAAATACACCCATAGAATAATAATTCAAATATTTTTGATATATCAATTGGACAAGAAAACAATATTTCTATTAAGATATGATCAACATAAGTGAATAAGTTACAGACTTCTGTGTTGGCACGGTTCGAAACTGAGAAACTAAGTTCCTTCCATTTGGGCCTCCATGACTTCAATCCTCCACCAAAGGCAAGCTCATGTAAGAGTGACAATGAATTTATTAGTCATCAAGGGAAGATCTTGGGGGTTGAGCACTGTGTTCAAACTTAAAGGATAAAGTGATGTAGACTCAATGTGAAGTGAATAATTCCTCGAGAGTAACTTTTCTCTCAAAGTTGAATTCTTTCACTTCTTTCCATAGCTCTTAATTGGCCCATTTATATCCTTCAAGTGGAACTGAAAGGACGATTCAAAATGTTTCTAGTATATGGAAGGCCAAGGATCATTGATCTCCTGTTGTGACATGAAAACCCAACACTATTTTTCAATTTTGGGCACATTTCCCAATGTACACAGGTTGTAGTGGTGCAACCTTTCTATATGCATGTTGTATTTCAGGATTTGCAAAAAGGGATGACAAGTCTGCATAGGGAAATGGAAAAAGGCCTTATGTGAAAGATTGCATAGTGTGAGAAAAATATTGCTATAACACATAGGACTGATAATTTGTTACAATTGAAATCAATGGAGACATGTAGCAAGGGATTGCACAAATCCTTGAACAACATGTACGTATTGCAGGGCCTTGGATCATACAACAAAATATTGTCCTCAACTGATACCAAAGTGGTGGATGGGATGGAATCAAAACCAACATCATACAAAACATCAATATTAGAACCAAAACATGCAGATGATAGTCACTGAAGAATGTGATGATCAACCAAGAATAACAATTGTTACATGCGGTGGGACACGAATCTGACCAGATGTGACAGAGAAAGGAAAGGGAATGGAAGAATGTATAAGGAAATTAGTTGAACCCATACCAACATTCAATCCACATAAAGAAACAAAGACTTATCAGCAAGCAAGGAAAGAGATATTAGGACCAGGCTGGATAAATTCTATGTCAAAGACACCATTAGTATAATACATGTCAATGGTTTATTATTGCACTATTCCAGACATGCCAATTAAGAAGGTAAAAACCTTGACAAACATCCTACAAATATTTTTAGAATTTATGCAGGATGAGACAACACTGAATACACTACAAATGATGATTGATCAGTGTACACAAGACCAAGAAGTATCTATGACGCAAAAAGTAGTGAACCAAGTCTTGTGCAAGAAGAGGAAAAACAAAGAATTCAAATTGAGTGCGTAGATAGGAGAATATGACATGCATAATGTCATTTTGGACTTAGGATCAGACATCAATGTTATTCCAAGACAAACATGGGAGATGATGGAGAAACCAAAGCTAGTTTGGTTGACTGTCTAGTTGAGATTGGCTAACCAACATAAGATAATACCAATTGGAATATTTGTAGGAGTACCTGTGAAAATAGATGGAGTGTGCATTGTAGATAATTTTGAAGTCATCAATATTGTGGATAACAATCAGTCGTACCCCGATTTTATTGGCCTAGAGTGGGCCTTCGATAATCAGGCGATTATCAATCCAAAGAAAACATAGATGATTTTTGAAGGAGGAGACTTAAGAGTTACTGCACCATTAGACCCTATGGAGGTAAGAAGATATGTGGAGCCTACAAAAAATGAAATTAATAACTTATATAATATGAAAATGCACTTGGATGACTACATCAATACCATTGTAGATGTTGTTCTTAGTTGGAGAATCATAATCTATTTTGAATCATATATGAAGGAAGGACTTGAACATTGGTAGCATTGATTGAATGAATTATTGACCAAAAGTTGTGTGCGCATTACTCTCTCTTTGCGTTGGATCGAAACAAAGGTTTATGATACCCCAAAGTTTGAGGAGTCAACTAAGGAAAGTTATTTTATCAATGACTTTGACTTGCAGATACATGAACAACAAAGGTTATTAGCATTATATTTTTCACTAAGAGAAACTCCAACAAGATGGTGGGAAACCCACAAGTAAGGTATAGAGGACTGTCAACATTGCAAAAGGTTGATGCAGATCAGGTTTGGAACAAAGAACATTATGCCCAAGTATATAGGTTTGAGCGATCTGAAGGATGATGTGGCATGATGTATTACAACTTGGAAGTAAGTGACAAAGTAGGAATGGAATCACAAGTTCATACATATGTTGGAGACAGTTCCCAAGAGTTGGTAGCTAGAGCGTGAAGTGAGAAGAGGAATGGTAAATTGGGAGGAGCTCATCCAAAACTTTAAGGTAATGTTCAATTTTGATGTTGAGTCACCTTTAGTTGATGTAGTATTACAAGTTATTAGAGCTAAAAAATTTATGGAAGAAGGACAAGTAAAAATAGTACCTACATGTAGTACACGCAGAGAGCTTGTGACAACTCATGAATTGTTGGAATGCTATAGCATTATTGGGGATGACAAAGTAAAATAAGGCCCAATAAATGTACACATATCTGAAATTGAAGGAGAGTGCGATGTAGTAGGACCAATGCTTGAATATGATGCATACACAAATCCTTTAAGAGTGCACAAAATAAATATTGACATGGAGATTATTGGAATGATGAGACTGTGGAAAACATTGTAGACCTATTGTGTGAGTACCAAGATATTTTTCCAACCAAATTTTCATAGATGAAGGGGATAGTTGGAGAACTAGGTGAGATGCAGATCCTTCTGAAACCATATGCTAAAACAGTAATATAGAGATGCTAAAGATTGAATCCAAAGTATAAGGAAAATGTAAAAGGAGAACTTGATAGGATGATAGAAGATGGTATAATTGAACTTATCGTAGAATCTAAATGGATAAGTTCGATGGTGGTTCAATACAAGAAAATGGGGGGTATCATAATTTGTGTATACCTAATAAAGTTAAATGATTCCTTCTTAGATGATTCGTTCCTGACCCCCTTCACAGATGAAGTCTTAGAAAATGTGGGAGGACAGGAAGCCTACTTGTTCACCAATGGATTTTCAGCATACCATCAGATAAATATTGTGCCATAAGATAGACATAATATGAAATTTGCGACAAAATGGGAAATCTATCAGTACATAGTGATTCTGTTTGGGTTAAAGAATGCATCTATTATTTTTTCTAGAGTGGTTGTCGCAAACTTTAAGAAGTTTATTCATCAATTTCTCGAAGTGTACCTAGATGATTGGACTGCATTTATCCTATTGAAATATCACATAAAAACTCTAAGTTTGATGCTTGATCGATGTAGGAAATATATTATTTTGTTAAATTTGAAGAAATGTATTTTATGTGCATCGTTTGGGATACTGCTAGGATATGTGGTATGCAAGTAAGGTTTGCTAATTGATCCAGCCAATATAGTTTTAATTGTTAATTTACCACCACTTGAATCAGTGCGACAATTAAGGACAACATTGGTCCATACATTTTACTACCATTAATTTATTAAAGGATTTGCATAGATTACAACACAAATGGAGAAGTTATTAAAGAAAGAAGCTAAGTTTCAGTGGAATGATGTCTGTCAGAAGGGTCTGAATCTATTAAATAAGAATTTAGTAATTGCACCCATTTTGGTATTCCCATATTGGCAGAAAGAATTTCATGTCCATGTGGACACATCATCAATTTCACTCGATGAATTTTTATCCCATCCTGGGGAAGGTTAGCTATATCATCTGATTGTTTTCTCTAATAGGAATTTGTCGATCGTTGAGAAAAATTATACGACGAAAAAAAGGGAAGGTTTGGAAATGGTGCATTCTTTGCAGAAGTTGAGAAATTATCTATTGGGATCCCACTTCAATATGTATACAGACCATTATGTGCTTAGATATCTAGTGAACAAGCCAGTGTTGGTCGGGAGAATTTTCATATGGCTATTTTTATTCTAGGAGTATAATTTTGAATTTATTGTGAAACCAGGAAAACTAAATGTAGGACGAGACCATTTGTCATGGATAATGATAGGAAAAATTGTAGGTAACGTAGATGATATATTACCTAATGAAAAATTGTTTTCAGTCAAGATGGTAGATGATGAGTTTGTAGAAATTGTCAAATACTTGATCATAGGAGTGGCTCCATCTGAAATGACAATAGCCCAAAAGAAACAACTAGTGGTTAGATCAATATATTACCAGTTGATCGCAGGGAAATTATATAAGTTAGCCATAGATGAGATATTGCATGGATGTGTGCTAGAACATGAAAGACCCATGATTTTAGCAGAAGAACATGATACAGTTGTAGGACGAAATTATGTAGGAAAGGAGACAACGTAAAAGATAGTGTGCATAGGGATATGGTGGTTTACCCTCCATAAGGACACAAAGGAATATTTCCATATATGTGATGTTTTTTAGAGAGTAGGAATATTATCACGAAGGAATGAGATTCCCTTGAATCTGCAAGTTACCTTACAAGAATTTGACAAATTGACAGTGGATTTTTTAGGACCAATTAACCTACTATCAAGAAGAACATTAGCCAGATACATATTTACTGTGACAAACTATTTGACCAAATGGGCATAAGAAAAACCAATTACATATTGTAGTGTAGAGACAACTACATGATTCTTTTTTGAAAACATAGTTACAAGTTTTAAGTGTCTTAAAATACTTATGAGTGACTAAGGGACTCATTTTTTTAACAATGCCATTGGAACACTAACATAAGAGTTCTAGATACAACATATAAAGATAACTCCATATCAACCTCAAGTAAATGGAATGGTGGAGGCCTTCAACAAGATACTGTAGAATGCAGTGACCAAGGTGTGCAATGTAGGGAGAGATGATTGGGATTTAAGGTTCCCTGCAGTGCTTTGGGCTTACCAAACTACATGAAAGAAGTTGGCAGGACAAAAACCCTTGATATTACAATTTGGTCAAGAAGCAATCATGCCAATGGAGTTTCTTGTATCGAGTATGTTCATTGAAAAAATGACAGACCTGATGGATTCAAGCACAGTCGAAGAAATGTTATCATAGTTACTAATACTAGAGGAAGATCGATTTATTGCAGGATTCCATCAGCAAGTAAAAAAGGCACGAGAAAAGGCATGATACAATAGACACATTAAGAAAAATAAGTTCCAGACAAGAGATCTAGTAATGCTTTATGACAACAAGTTCTTACAACACTGACAAAATTTTAGGAAGCACTAGCTAGGACCATACGTGATTGGATATGTGACTGGTGTAGGTGTTGTTTAGTTAGAGAAGTTCGATGGACAAATCATGGAAGGACCACTGAATGGGATCCAACTGAAACTATATAGGAACGTATTCCCTTCTATTCACTAGACGAGTTGCATAGTTTAAAATTGTATCATAGTGTACCATAGGAAGGAAAAGATATAAAAAGAAAGAAAAAGCAGGAAAAATAGGAAAAAGCACAAAACAAGTTTTAAGTAAAGAGGAAGAGTGGTATTTTGTCATAGAAAAGAAGAAAAGTAATCACAGATAAAGAAAACAAGATTACGTAGAAGGAAGAGATCGCGTAGAAAGTAGAGAATGTGTAGATGAAAGCTAAGAGAATTTAACAAAATCCATGACCAGATGTGAAATAAAGAGTTATCATGGCAGAAAAAGTAGTGGCACCATCTCACATTAATTGGAGGAGATTTGACCGATTGAAAAATTAAATAGAGAATTCATCAAAGATATGAAGTGATAGAGCAATAAAAGTAAGTAATGAATGACAACCATTAGTGGATTAGATGAAAAACTTATGTGTGAAAGGAATCTACAAATAAAAATGAATTAGAAAAGCATGCAAAGGACCAACAATGGATCATTGTTCTCCATAGAGAAATGGATATTAAACAACTGAAGAAGTCGAAGTTATGGAGCTAAAGACTAGAATAGAGTCCTATAACCAGGTAGAAGTGGAAACTAGAATCGCAGAGGAAGATGACACCTAAGGCAGAAGAAACATTAGCCTCAATACCAAATAAACCATGCAACGATCCTACAACGGTGCCAATAGTCAAAGAAACACATGAAGCTTCATCTTCATTTGAATAATTTCCTAGGGGTTATATCCCACCAAGAAAGCCATCAACAACACATGTCCATTTACAGAAAGAGGCCAGGTATCCATTATATTTATCCATTGATCCCAGAAGGCGTCATAGTAGAAGTGGATATGTTAGGTCTGATTCTAGCTCTGAAGTACACCAACTATGATATCACTAATGAAAAAATGTTTCTGGAGCTCGTTCCCAGTAATTTGTTGTTTAAATCCATTAGTTACAAGACCCACATGATCTTCATAGAACGACATGCATTGGCTAGGGGGTTGTAGAAAGAAGGTATTCTAAACTTGTTCGACATACCACATTTTGGATAGAGTCTCGAGATCACCACATGCGTGAAAATATTTCTAAGTTATATACATGAAGATATATGTGGATAAACATGATAGTATCGATTGATATTGATTTGATAGTGTGCATCACAAGTCTTCCATCAAAGGGTTTGGACCTTGCGACATAATTGTTTGATAAGAAGAAGGAGAGAGATCTTGTTGAGAGCATGAAGTAAAAGTTTCACACATTCTGAGGACAACGTGGTTTGGACATCAAAAGCATAAGCGACCCAATGGTAAGGTTTGTGATGTAATCCTTAGCCTGTAATCTATTGAGGAAATGTAGAAAATATCAGGTACTAGCAGTGGTTATAGCGGTTGCAGAACAATGTTTTGAGATTGTCCAGAGGAACTAGGAAACACTTTTGTTGAATTAATTCTTGATTGACTACGAGGAAGAACAAGAAAAGGGGACATAACTCTTCTACTCTTGTTTATTGATCCTGACAACGCTAGAACCTTGGAGCGAGCCAGACGATAGTCATTTTTTTATCATGAAAGAGAATCCTTTCTTAGAAGAGTGTTATCAAAACCTTTGGTATGCTACACATAAGGCACACCAGATATAAACTAATGTCATATTCTATATCTAAAGGAAGTTATCAGATACAACATAGAAAATAATCCATGTATACTACCTCAAGTAGTCGAGGCATACAAGAAAGTGGCACGTTTTAAGGCATGGTTCCACCATATGTTCTTTCAGGAGAATAAATACCCAGGCCAATAGTGGTTGTTGGAAGACTACATACTGACAGAATAAGAGATGATAAACATCATGTATGATTGGGATGAAGAGTGGAATATTCCACCAACAGAGATAGATCCATCGACGCAGTCAAACCCGAAGGTATATGACATTAATGAGGAGAAATAAGATGAATATAAAGAGGATTATGACAAAGGGAAGGACCTAGAGGAGCCAACATCACTGCTAGCACCACATAATGACCAAAATAGAAAAGAGCCAAAGATAGGAAGATCCAGGTATCAATGGACCAAGTGCAAAGAAATTAAGGAAGTGTCTATTCAAGAACTCATAGAATAATATTTTGAGAAGATAGTTGACCAGGTAAAGGAAGTCATTGATGACGCATTTCATCTTGTAGAAAAAAAACATGAATAAATGAACAAACAAATGCAAGAATAGATGGAAAAATTGTTGAAACTATTAGAAGCTACAAATATCACATCAGGTTGACATATGGAGGAAGAACGAACAAATAGTACTACCAATATTAGAGAGGTAGGACCAACAATATCCCAATCCTTGGCAGTCACAGGGGAGAGAAGGTTAATCACACTAGCACAAGGGGAAGTCAAGTTCTTCACGACTGAGATGCAATAGCAAGCTAGGAAATTAGGTCACATAGATCTAACTCTATCTCAACTACCAATGGATGTGTTGCAGGAGCTACTGATGGGTGGAAAACAAGAGATGAACATACATGTTGAGAAGACATCTACTAAACTAGGTGGCATCATGTCTCTCAATAGGGGGGAGGAAGATCGCTTTATTGCAGGATTCTATCAACAAGTAAAAAAGGCACGAGAAAAGGCATGATACAATAGACACATCAAGAAAAATAAGTTCTAGACAAGAGATCTAGTAATTATTTATGACAACAAGTTCTTACAACACCCACAAAATTTTAGGAAGCACTAGCTAGGACCATACGTGATTGGATATGTGACTGGTGCAGGTGTTGTTTAGTTAGAGAAGTTGGATGGACAAATCATGGAAGGACTACTGAATGGGATCCGATTGAAACTATATAGGAACTTAGTCCCTTCTATTCACTAGACGAGTTGCATAGTTTAAAATTGTATCATAGTGTACCATAGGAAGGAAAAGATATAAAAAGAAAGAAAAAGCAGGAAAAATAGGAAAAAGCACAAAACAATTCTTAAGTAAAGAGGAAGAGTGGGATTTTGTCGCAGAAAAGAAGAAAAGTAATCACAGATAAAGAAAACAAGATTATGTAGAAGGAAGAGATTGCTTAGAAAGTAGAGAATGTGTAGATGAAAGCTAAGAGAATTTAACAAAATCCATGATGAGATGTGCAATAAAGAGTTATCATGGCAGAAAAAGTAGTGGCACCATGTCACATTAATTGGAGGAGATTTGACCGAATGAAAAATTAAATAGAGAATTCATCAAAGATACGAAGTGATGGAGCAATAAAAGTAAGTAATGAATGAAAACCATTAGTGGATTAGATGAAAAACCTATGTGTGAAAGGAAGCTACAAATAAAAATGAAGTAGAAAAGCATGCAAAGGACCAACAATGGATCATTGTTCTCCATAGAGAAATGGATATTAAACAACCGAAGAAGTCGAAGTTATGGAGCTGAAGACTAGAATAGAGTCCTATAACCAGGTAGAAGTGGAAACTAGCATCGTAGAGGAAGATGACACCTAAGGCAGAAGAAACATCAACCTCAATACCAAATAAACCATGCAACCATCCTACAACTATGCCAATAGTCAAAGAAACACATGAAGCTTCATATTCATTTGAATAATTTCCTAGGGGTTATATCCCACCAAGAAAGCCATCAACCACACATGTCCATTTACAGAAAGAGGCCAGGTATCCATTATATTTATCCATTGATCCCAGAAGGCATCATAGTAGAAGGGGATATGTTAGGTCTGATGCCAGGTCTGAAGTACACCAACTATGATATCACTGATGAAAAAATGTTTCTGGAGTTCGTTCCCAGTAATTTGTTGTTTAAATCCACTAGTTACAAGACCCACATGATCTTCATAGAATGACATGCAATGGCTAGGGGGTTGTAGAAAGAAGGTCTTCTAAATTTTTTCGACATACCACATTTTTGATAGAGTCTCGAGATCACCACATGCGTGAAAATATTGCTAAGTTGTATAAATGGAGATATATGTGGATAGACATGATAGTATCGATTGATATTGATTTGATAGTGTGCATCACAAGTCTTCCATCAAAGGGTTTTCACCTTGCGACATAATTGTTTGATAAGAAGAAGGAGAGAGATCTTGTTGAGAGCATGAAATAAAACTTTCACACATTCTGAGGACAACGTGGTTTGGACATCACAAGCATAAGAGACCCAATGGTATGGTTTGTGATGTAATCCTTAGCCTGTAATCTATTGAAGAAATGTAGAAAATATCAAGTACTAGCATTGGTTATAGCAGTTGCAGAACAATGTTTAGAGATTGTCCAGAGGAACTGGGAAACACTTTTGTTGAATTAATTCTTGATTGACTACGAGGAAGAACAGGAAAATGGGACATAACTCTGCTACTCTTGTTTATTGATCTTGATAGCGCTAGAACCTTGGAGCGAGCCAGACGATAGTCATTTTTTTATCATGAAAGAGAATCCTTTCTTAGAAGAGTGTTATCAAAACCTTTGGTATGCTACACATAAGGCACGCCAGATATAAACTAATGTCATATTCTATATCTAAAAGGAAGTTATCATATACAACATAGAAAATAATCCATGTATAATACCTCAAGTAGTTGAGGCATACAAGAAAGTGGCATGTTTTAAGGCATGGTGCCACCATATGTTCTTTCAGGAGAATAAATACCAAGGCCAACAATGGTTGTTGGAAGACTACATACTGACAGAATAAGAGATGATAAACATCATGTATGATTGGGACGAAGAGTGGAATATTCCACTGACAGAGACAGATCCATAGACGCAGTCAAAGCCAAAGGTATATGACGTTAATGGGGATAAATAAGATGAATATGAAGAGGATTATGACAAAGGGAAGGACCTAGAGGAGCCAACATCACTGCTAGCACCACATAATGACCAAAAGAGAAAAGAGCCAAAGATAGGAAGATCCATGTATCAATGGACCAAGTGCAAAGAAATTAAGGAAGTGTCTATTCAGGAACTCATAGAATAATATTTTGAGAAGATAGTTGACCGGGTAAAGGAAGTCATTGATAATGCATTTCATCTTGTATAAAAAAAACATGAATAAATGAACAAACAAATGCAGGAATAGATGGAAAAATTGTTGAAACTATTAGAAGCTACAAATATCACATCAGGTCGATAGATGGAGGAAGAACCACCAAATAATACTTCCAATACTGGAGAGGTAGGACCAACAATATCCCAGTCCTTGGCAGTCACAGGGGAGAGAATTTTAATCACGCTAGCACAAGGGGAAGTCAAGTTCTTCACGACTGAGATGCAATAGCAAGCTAGGAAATTGGGTCACATAGATCTAACTCTATATCAACTACCAATCGATGTGTTGCAGGAGCTATAGATGGGTGAAAAACAGGAGATGAACATACGTGTTGAGAAGACATGTACTAAACTAGTAAATATTACAATAGAAAATGTGGCCATGGAGATAGAATATGGAAAAGTGAAACAATATCATGATGAGGCTGGAAAAAAAGAAGAACACATGCAACAGGCATTCAAGTGAGTCTATCAAGAAAGCCCATAAGCACAGGCTGAGAAGGAGACCCCATTGGAAGATTAGATAACTAATATAAGTGAATCCATTCAGGGCTTCTACTCATGCATAGTGGATATGTAATAACATGTAACACCAAGTACGCCACGTGAAGAGAGGGAGATAAGGAATAAAACTTTGACCACAACGGTCAACAATATAAAAAATATAGAAGTAGAGTGTGCTAAACTATATACAGAGACTATGGGTGTTTGGAACCAACTAAATGAAAACATGGTTCAATAGGAGATAAGTCAGAAGACACAAACTATGCATGTAAAGGTGCGAAAATTACAAGAAATAATGGGCACATTTCCACCAACAGAGTTAGTAATTGCGATGAACAAAAACTAAAAGTTGTATTAAAAAATGAATCAACTCAGTGTAGAGCAGTAGGCCCATGCACAATAGATAGAAGTTTTGAAAGAAGAAGCATACAGAGTGAAAATGACCCTCACAGTGACTCAAGGAATCATCAAACAAGTAGCAAAAGAAGGTGCTGAGAAGGCGAAGGATCGCGTGACAACCGAACTAGTCGATCAAATTTTGTAGAAGGAACTAGAAGAAAAGAAAAATGCCATAATAGTGAAGGATACCTTTGATGCATTCATGGCGCACTGGAAACAAGCTTGAGCGGCTTGCAATGATCCCCAAGTGAGTGTTGGGGACCTTTTGGAGAGGAATTTTTGATAATCTTTGGTATTTGCACCAAAAGAAAGTCAAAGGGAGAAAGGAAATTAAAAGATGGACCAAAGTGCACTCTGGAGCGGATGCAAAGGACCACGATAAAAGAATGCATGATGGAAAAACATGTAGAAGGAAAAAATGATTATAAAAAATGGGGTTTGGGGAAATGTTTTCCACTTTTGTAACAGATTTTCGTTACACATCAAAATGTCACATTTTCATTTCACACCCTAAGTGTCACAAGTGTCACAAAGTATCACAAAGTCTTGTATGCACCTCGATAAGTGTCACATTCACTGTCAAAAGTGTCGTATGCACCTTCCCTAGTGTCGTATTCACTTTGTGAGATTTTTCCACCCCTTGAAACCATTAAAACAATTATTCATGACCCCTAATTCATATGGGAGGAGGAAAACCATCATTTCTAGGTCAAAACACACTTTTTCCTTGGGAAATTCGACCTTTTTTTGAGAATTTATGAAGGCTAGAACCCCCTTCTCCATATTGGGGGTGCACACATGGTTTCCCCTCTACCACTATAGGGGATCTCCATTTCTATGGTGGCATCATGTCTCTCAATAGGGGATCTCCATTTCTAGGGTGGCATCAAGCTCAGATTGGAAGTAGCGAGGAAAAAAATTGAAACAATGTGCATCACACCCTTTCTCCCTCTCTCTTTTTTATTGGTTAAACTAAAATCAAAGGGATGTAAATGTCCAATTGTAGTGTTTCTGTCTTGGTATAGGGGTCTATAATCCAAGGGATATTTCACCTATCCCCAAGGGAAATATTTCATAACAGAAATTGGTGACTCCGTTAGGGAAGGACTTTGACTAATGCTTTTGTGGATTGTCTTAAGCCTTTGCATACCTTTAGATATTGTTTTCTACTTGATTATGATCTACTTCCCCTTCTCTCTTCCTCACTAAATATATCACAGAGTCATTAATTCTGTTTTCTAATTTTTCATCCTTTTCGAGAAATTTTATGTTCTCAAAAGGGTGGCACTCTCCTGCAGTTCATACTAGGGCACCACCTACCTCATTGGAGCTCCCTGGAGGCCTTCTAGAGGGAACCATTAGCCGACTGGCACCCCTTGAGAGACTCCTAAAAATAACCATTCCCTTAACTGGCACTGTGTCTTCTTGAGAACAAGAGCACCATTCCTCCTGTTTTGGCCTTTTTTCCCCTTTCTTCTTTCTCTTTCTCAGTCCAATCTTGAGGGGATTTTTTTCGAGAAAATGATTGATTGTCTTTGACTTTTTTTTCCTAAGAATTTGAAATTTCTCACTCATTTATGTGTATCCCCTGAGTTTGAAAATTTTCTCCTAGTTATCGTCCCCTAGGGTTAACACGATCCCTTGGTTCTTTATGCCTTTGAGTTCGTCTGATCTTTGTCTCACAAATATTTCACATTGCTTGGTTGTGTAGGATTGTTCATCAACTAGGGTTTGCAAATTTTTCTTGTTATTGAGCCTTCTTTTCTTCATTTGAAACATCTCTCTTTTCTGGATGATTAGGACTCTTGTGATTACACAAACCCATCTTGATTTATGTTTCTTGTTGCTCATTGTTTTGAATATTTTCATGAGTGTTTGTATTATTTCTCCTTTTCATCTTTGAGTTCTTGACTGAACATGTTATCTCCTACTTGTTTTCTTTGAGTTCTGATCACTTTGAGTGCACTTTGTTTGATTGATTTTTTTCCTTGTAGTTCTCTGTATCAAACATAGATCTCTTTCATTTGAAAGTTAAGAAGAAAACAATTTGGATATCTCCTTGCATACATACTCAAACGAAGAAATTTTGGATTCATTAAGAAGTTTGTTTTGGTTTGTGCTTGAAAAAGAGTTATTTTTGCATGTGCATTTCGGTTTTGAGAAACATTTGCTTGGTATTTTGTCATCATATTGATCCCAGAAATTGAAATTTCCATCGTTTTGAGTACTTTATTGTGATTAAGAAGAATATAACTCTTCTCCTTCCCATACGTAGAATTCATCGAAACAAAAAACTTCATATCATTCTTTTGCATTCTATTGGAGTCAAGTATCTCTCACATCATTAGTTTCATCTCCGTGAACCCTTTGAGTTAAAATCCATTAATAACAACCATGTTCTAATAAAATGAACTAGAATTTTTTTTGGTTTAATCACACCAACATTAGCATAGGATTAAGGTATTTAGACTAGGTGAAGTGAATAAATTGTCCAAGAATACTAAAAATAATGTAGAGCACTAAAGAGCGTATAAATACAACTTTTGTATAAGCATAGCCAGGAACCCCCTCTCACATAGGGGATAAACATGGGGTTGCATGTGGGAGAGTAATAGATATTACCCCTCCAAAGATTAACCAATCGTAGAGTATAGATTGTATATTGGTGTTTTTTCTTAAGAATCCACTTGTTTCATTTTGTCTCGGTGATTCGTGAACTCCGAATCCCTTCGGGATCCTTTGGAGTCCTAGCGGTCCACTTGTATTCAATTCACTTGAAGAGTTTCATACTTTGATATAATTCCCATACGTTCGGTCCCGACTGTTGATTATACCCTCCCATAGGTCGGCTATGAGTTGGTAACCTTATTGCCCTTTCCTAGGTACCTACAAAGGTTACTATGGGGAGATTCCCAAAGTACCTAGGGAAGTCATCGTATCACACTCTTAGTACCCTTGGAGGGTGATCCCATGAAAGTGAGGGTTTCTTTCACTGATAAGGGATGTTACTTGGAGGTTGGGGTAAATGCTTCTCATTTCTTCACTGGCAGATTTATATATCGTCTTTGGAAGATCCTTGAGCCTATTATTTCTTTGTTGATTTCTTTTCGTTTTCATAGGGGTGTGTTTCTTTGAATATAATAGTCATCCTTAGGATCAAATATTTCACAGTACGGAACTTGATGTTCAGGAACCTCAACACAATATTTATTACAAAGTAGTGATCACATATCACACTTCTAAAACGGGAATGCATCGCTCCTGGAGGTGGACAACACGTTGAAGAACCGATCACGACCTTTGTATAAATTATTGCATCTTATGCGAATCATATTTTTAATGATCCACTTATCCTACCACTCACTGATCCACCATATACTAGATATTTTGATGCCTACTCTTCTTACTATTTACCGCACGGTTCAACCACTACATAATCTTTTGTTGTGAACCCATCATTTTTTAGTTTTCTTGAAGGACTTGGTAATTCATCTTTTTCCACAACTCATGTAGTTGATACTACTAGTGCTTCATCTTTAGGAAATATCATTGACCCAGGTAACCTCGAATCAACCACTTGCACATTCATCTCCCTTCATACATGAGTGAGGTAATATTATTATTTCACTATTTCCGCACATGCACACACCAAGTGCCTTACTTGGTTGTTCCATCAATAAAATGGTCGGCATTCAAGTCATTCAAACAACCACAATTTCACAAGCTCCTCATCCTCCATATCACACATCATATATTATTACACTCTACATTAGAGGTCAATCTTCAATTGGAGGCCAACCTTTAGTAGGGGGCAAACCTTCAGCTACAAGGAAATGTTTTACTAGGAAGAAACCTACATGGTTTTAACATCAACAAGACTGGGGGAAATATTATCCCACGAGTCATTCTATCCTTACTACCGCTAGCCTATATCCTAGACATCCATATATAGGATTTTTGAATCCTTTTTGGGATCAAACCAATCGGACAGGAATTCCTCCACAAGGAACTATGCCTTATCAATTTGTAAACCCTACAATTCCAATCAAACAATCCCTTCAACAAAAATATATGGGAGGTCCATCATGAAAACCACATCACATCTGGGGACCATCATGTCAATTTCAGTATGTAGGAGGTCCATCTTCTCCGTCATAGTACATCAGTAGACAAATAGGACAACCACCTTACATGGGTGGACAACCTGAGAATCCACCTTACATGGGAGGACCATATGGATTTGCCATCTCGCCACAACCTGGATATGGTCCTATTGGTGTTACCACACATTATTGTTATCACCAATATCAACAACCTAATTTAGATCTTCCATGTCTTTTGCATTTGACAAATGATCCCATCGTGCACACCTCGTTATGGCTCGCCATCCCTGCCAAATTACCATCCGACATCCTGAAATTTGATGGAAAACATAGGGAATATCCTAACAATCATGTTATGACTTTCCATTTATGGTGTTCTTCCAACTCTTTTATGGACTATTCCATTCGTATTAGAATTTTTTAGAGAACACTTACAAGTGCAACAATGAAATGGTGTATTGAATTATTGCGTAACTCTTTTGTTGAATTCAATTATCTTGCCATAGATTTCCTAGCGCATTTTCATTTTCCTATACAGTATGATACTGGAACAGAAATTTTTATGTCACTCCAAAAATCCTCTTCCACCCACATATCCGATCATATTCCTGAGTGGAGGCAGCATAGATGGTTGATCAAGGCTCCAATTTCGTACCAACTACTTGCAGATTAGTTTACAAAGTCTCTCTTGCTTCCCATTGCCCGTGATGTTTCTATGGGAAACATAGTTATTTAGGAGAAGGATATCATATGTGCACAATATTTGGACTTGGTTTACTCCTAGTCCAACATACTTTACGACCTGATCCCTAATGCTCCTTGTTCGTCAAACGATCCATCAAGACCTGCTCTGGAAATCAACTTCGTTCCAAACACTAAAAATACTTCCCCTCCTGCTCAAACATCCAAGGTGAATGTGTTCCAATCCACTTCATCTCAACAACCAGGAGGTAAGAATAAAAACAAGGGTAAATCCAAGAAACCTTCTAACAAGCAGGATGATCCTAAGTCTGTTAATACTCAACCGATAAGGAATCCTAAATATCCTTGTATGATTTGTGAGGAAGACCACTAAACGAAATATTTTCCTCATTGTGAAGCTATCACTAACTATTTGAAGGGTACCTCCCAACCATTTCAACAACAACATCTAGTTTCACAAAATCCTACCCCTCTGTAAGGGGAAAATGCAGGTCATTCCCACCATGGGGATGCTTCCACAAGCACCTATGAGGTATACATGTTTAATACGGTTAATGTCACGTCTCAATAAAATACTCATGACACTCCTCCATGTGATCAGACCAAAGGGAAGGCTATTTATCATCCTTCTAGTTCCACTCCTCCTTCATCTTCCAATCATCTTCATATTTAGAAATCGATTTCTGACACAAAATTGTGCCCACCCAAGAGCATAATTAGAAAAGAGACATTTAATCCTAATGCCCGTGCTACCAAAAAATAAAACATCGTTGAATATTTGGCACAAGCACCTCATGCTATGTTATCCCTTGAAGTTATAAAACACTGTTCCAGTCAACGTAGAACCATGTTGTCATCGATTGGATCCATGGATCCAAAGGAGTCGAGCCATATTACCTTTAATATGGATTATTTTAAGGAGAGAGTCTCCCACCACTTAGCATTCCAAATTCAAGTTTTGGTTGGTAGAAATAACATCCATCACATTGCTCTATATGAGGGAGCCTCTACCTATGTCATCTTTTTTCCTTGTTGAAGAGCCCTTTCCCAGTCCCCTACCGCCTTAAAAGCGTTTGATGGATGTGGTTTCAAACCTCATAGACTCTTGAAATATTTTGTTCTGATGTTGAAGGGTAAGAACATTTCATTCAATATCAAAGTGGTTGATGCGCCCATGGATTATAATTTGTTACTTGGTCATAGTTGGTTCTATGTGATGACTGTCATCACATCTTTGGTGTTTCGTATCTTATGATTTCCCCATAAAGGAAAAATTATCATTGTTGAACAAATTGAGTATAAAGATCCATATATCCACAATGTTGCAGAAAATAATGTCCCTTTTCTAGGACATAATGGTTTTGAGAGTGTAGGTGTACGTATTCTTAAGGATTCCTCTCTCATGGGGGTTTTTCCTTTTCCTGCTCCTCCCACCACATAGGTTTCCATGTTAAACATGATTTCAAATCAGGTGTGACAATATATAAATTATATGACCCTTTGGAAGTACCTGGTCTTGACAATCATAAGTCATCGTCTCTGTCAATATCGTTAAAAAAAGAAACAAACCCACCTCCATTCGAATCGAGTCCCAGTCTGTATCAAGTACTTGAACCTTCTTTTCCTCCGCCTAGTGAAAACGTTCCCATCAACAACGAGACACTTAAATGAGTAAAGAATGATATTTGTCGAAGGAAACTTCATTTGGAGGGTAGGTCTCCATCCTGTAGACATCATGTTGGAGAGAAGCCACTAGTTTCCATCATGCAAGTTGGGGGAAAACTACCTGTAGAGAGATATACTACTAAGAGTGATCCTCTCTTGGAGGTGTTCCCCTCATAACGAGGTAGTCTTTTGTAGTTCAATCTTCATCTTTGTTCTTTCTCGTGCTTATTAAAACATGAGAATAAGTTACTGAGTACACTTTTATCTATTTTTTGGACTCGTAAAAGCTATACACAAAAGGAACTATTTGGAGTTTCCTTTAATCTCTTTTCAGAGTCCCTAAACATGAAAAGATTGTTGAGTGATATTGCTTCCTTTCACACTCATTAAAAGGTTTGAAAGGGAGTATTTCGAGTGGTATTTTATCTCTTTTTTGACCTTGTGAGACTAATTAAAAAAAATGACTAATCTAATCAAGCATGATTAAAAGAGTTCTCTCCTTTATTGTTTTACACTTTTTTCGGGATTGGGAGACTAAATTTACAAAAAATACATCCATGGAGTTGCCTTTAAGTTTTTTCTAGAATCTCTAAAAATGAAAAAACATCGAGTTTACCTTCTTTGGGATCGTAAAACTATGCATCGAAGGAACTATGTGAGTCCGATCTCCAAGACCCATCTAGGACTGAATCCCACCTTCCTTACGTTCGTTAAACACATGTTGAGGGACTCATCCGAAGGATCGGCTATACTGAGCATCTGTTACCCTCCTCAAGCTCATTAAAGAATAAAGAGGTACTCATCTATCTGGATGGGGGAAAATTTTGAGGGAAGTGGGTAAAGTCCTTTGGAATCCTTTATGGCAACTATTGTCTCCCTTGAGCATGGCACATGTTTGCGTCTCATATTACAATTGGAAAATATGCTTGTCTCTCAGTCATACCAATTCCTATGTGTCATCCTAATTTTTCGTTCCAATCAAAGATTTCTCTTATTGTTGTCACATTACGTTCTCGGTACTTGTTGAATCAATCTTGCCAAGTCAGTTGTCATGCTACATAATGTTCAAGGGAAGTTTCACTTCAAACCATCCATCTGTAGTATTTCTAGTTTCCATTTCCTATGCCAGTCCATACTCATTTGATTCACCATGTCACATCACTTTCCTATGTCATTTTCGTGTCAGTGATGGGGGATACATAAAGACCCTAATTTGATGAGTTTGTTCATGTCAAATTCAGCACATTATCCAAGAATTGGACTTAGAAACCAGTTAGTAACTTAGGAACTGCATGCCTCAATGGAAGGACTCCCTAATTTCGATAGTAGGTTTACATGATTTACCTCTAATTGGATGATTCCACTAATGTTTGACCTCAGCCTATATATTCAAATTTGTTGGAATGTACTAGGGTACCTTGGGAGTCATTGAAATCATTGGTGATTTCCCTCGCACTTGTTAATGGTTTACATCAATGACTGGTAACCAAGTGGTTTCTACCATGTTCGACATCAAATCATCTATTCATATGGCTAGATTCATACCACATTGGGATTAGGATGAAGACCGTGGGTTGGGTGCTCACTCTTTTATGTGATTTTCCTAGGTTATGATGGAGATAATTTGAGCATGTTGATATATATATTTTCACATAGATCCATGTTGTATTGATCTGTGGCTATGCTTTTCAATCTCATAGCTTCATTTTTTATTTTGCGTGGATGTGATCAGTTCATGTCATGGAGGTATGGATCCACATTGTATATCTGGTGGCCATATGATTAGTCATTATTCTCATGGATCTGTAGTTTATTGGTCGGCTTCCTACTTTGAGTCATCTCGCATTCCCAGCATAGGTATGCCTTTCTCGGAAATGGAACATATATTAATATTGTTTGATGATTGTTTGCAACTTCTTCAAGGCTTTTCCACTCCAATAACCTTGCATTGAATAATTTTTAAAGTGTTTAACCATCGTTTTATTTTCTAACCTCACAATTTAGGGGGCATATGTTACCCATTAAAATACCACATTTGTGTTTCGCACCCTAAGTGTCGCAAGTGTCACAAAGTGACGTATGCACCTTGGTAAGTGTCCCATTCACTTTCACAAGTGTCATATGCACCTTCCCAAGTGTCATATGCACCTTCCCAAGTGTCACATTCACTTTTCCATATTTTTTCATCCCTTGAAACCATTTAAATATTTTTTCATGACCCCTAAGTCATATGGGAGGAGGAAAATCATCATTTCAAGGTCAAAAAACACCTTTTTCTTGGACAAATCGGTCATTTTTGGGGCATTTATGAAGGCTGGCGTCCCTGTGGCCATGATGGGGGAGTTCCACTTCATGGGATGGTGCCCCCCTTTCCATATTATGGGAGCTCCACTTCATAGTATGACTCTCTTTCTCTAACTCAAAGGGAGCACCACTTTTGGTTAGAGGAAATAAAAGAGAATCCCACCTCTTTCTAAGGGCCATTTCCAAGGATATGAGGTGGGTTTGGGTCAAATCCTATCCTATGGAAATATTGTAGGATCATATCACAACCTTAATCATCCATATCCTAAACCATATCACTCATTTTCTCATGGTGGTTAATCCTCTCAAGCCTATATATTGAGGTCTTTCCAAGGTTAAAACGAAGAAAGAATTGGAGAACATCAAACCTATGATCTCGGAGGAAGAATTCGCATATCAAACCTATGATATTGGTAGATTTTTGCAAGGGATGGATGAGGAAATCTTGGAGAGGCATCATCATCCATGGTTTGTAATTAGTATCTTTGGGTTCTCATTTGATTATACTTGGCCTATTTTCTTTAATCTTTTGTATTATTGCATGTGCTTGTCTACTATTCCTTCAATCTTTGTAGATGAATATTCTTTAACTAATACAATAGAGTAGGATATATTTGTTTTTATTTGATTCCCATTTTAGGTATCAAGTTTCTCCAGGAATTTTGGAGATCAAGCTCATATTGGAAGCAACAAGGACAAACTTTGAAACAAGGTGAATCACACATGTCCTCCCTCTCTCTTTCTGATTAGTTGAACTGAATTCAAAGTAATGTTAGTGTCCACCTGTAGTGTTTATGTCTTGGTATAGGGGTCTATAATCCAAGGGAGGTTTCACTTATCCACAGGGGAAACATTATGTAACACATGCCATCATGTGTTATTCCTTACCTACTTGAGAGGGATTTTTGACCCATCAACAAAAATCTGGCTTTTAAACCATACACCATAGTTTCCTAAATTAAGAAAATGTTTTTATTATGGATTTGAAAGAGACGTTTGAGGGATATATTTTTATGGGAACCCCCAAACTCTCTTTCATTGAAGGAGAGAACTATCATGAGGGAACCCTTTTGAGGGATTTCCCTACTCCAAGGGCCTTGACAATGGTGGATTGTTTTCCTTTCTTGATATCCTGAAAAAAAAAAATTTGATACTTCAACAGGTGGGATTTCCTTCCTAATGGGTTGGGATTATGAGTTTCAATAGGTAAATCTCCAAGAAACGAAGAAAATTATTTTAGCTCTACCTTGGATCTTAAGGCATATACCTTTTCTGGGGATAACCCATTGCCTGCAACTTGGAGAGGAGGGTCGAACCCAGTCACATCCACATATACTATATTTTTTGATATAGTAGAGGGATAAAAGAGACTATGGGATCGATTTGAGGAGGGTGACGAGGGGGGGTTACACTTTCAATATGATCTATTCAGCGTAAGGTCCTTAGGGGAAGGGAGAGCCGCATTGTAATGTCCCCAATGAGAATATACTAGGAAAATAATGGTTTGTTGTCAATTATGTAGTCTTGATTGTGTACTTTCATCAAATACTTACATCACATGTGTTTTTAAAATGATTGAGTACTTTTTACAAACAATTTGCTAATATACCCATAATGAATATTTTATCAAACTTTTTACACACAACTGAATACACCAGAAATGGAAGAGATAATATGGAACTTTATTATGAAATTTTGAGCACACAATACAAAGTCTATGGTTGTTGTAGCAGTTGTAACATATCAACCAAACACACAAAATTGTAAATCAAAAACCCTATATAGTTCCTTGAACTCTTATAGAAGATGGTACGATCCTTCTAGTTTCTACCAAGCCACTAAACAAATCCCACCAAGTGGTTGTTTCCCTGCCATAACAGACTGACTGATGTCCACAGATTGTATCTACTTCGGTACTAAATTTAGTGATCTGAATACTGCACCTAAGATTCTATGCACTTTTATTTGTAGAGGTCCTTGCATGATGAGGCTCGGTAACCAACTGTGCCTCTTAGGATGAGGTTTTTCAATCAACAAGGATGTTTCTGAAACCCTCCTAGTGGAAACTTCAATCTGCAGGAATCCTTGTAGGACAAATCTAGGTGACAAGAAAGGATTCAAATGACCCTCATGTTCAACTAGTGAGGATTTTTATTATCACACCTCCTTGAAACCATCCAGGAACATGCAAAAATGAGATGAGCCTCCTTCTGATAATTTCGCAAGTCCCATGTGCAAGTTCAATATGCCTCCCGTTGAATACAAACCCCAAAATGAAGCTTCAATGGAAATCCTAGATGGATCCCTCTCTTGTCTAGCTAGGATGGATATTGCACCATTGAAACTAAACTGCAATGGTGGAATGGTTTCACTAAACCTTAAAGAAACAATGG
Source organism: Picea engelmannii (assembly GCA_009831015.1). Lineage (NCBI taxonomy): Eukaryota > Viridiplantae > Streptophyta > Pinopsida > Pinales > Pinaceae > Picea > Picea engelmannii. The sequence goes on from ML806728.1 coordinate 386,710, forward strand.
CTCCAAGAGCACTCCAAAATGAGAGATCAAATCATAACGCCAAAATGGAGGTCTACCCCTCCTTTATCCTTCTTCCATGCCTTCTATAACTTTCCCCATTTTTTTATTAAATCAACTGTGACCCTTATTCCCCTTTTACTTTAAGATTAAAAGTCACTTTAATAATGGTTAAGTAACTTATTAATCTAAGTTACTTTATTTCCTTAAAATCACTTTTAAAAACATAACATCTCCTCACTAAGTGACATTAAATGACCCATTTTGACTTCCTTTTTCTTCCCTAACAATCAAGGGAAGTCATTTCTATTGAAGAATAGGGGAACCAAAAAATGAGAACATGACAAGCATCCTTGACTTCACTTCAGTTGAAATCGAAGGATAAGGAAGAGAAAAAGATGGGGCCAAATGAGACTGACAAAGCTTACCAAGGCCTGAATTAGAAGGGGATAACTTGCCCCTTAAGATGATATTTGCAGCAACACATGGTTCCAAAGAAGAGTCCCATTTTGTGTCTGGCATGGGGGGATTCTACCCTTGTGGGACTGTTTCCACCGAAACCTTGGAAATTTTTACTCAAACCTTTTTCTTACAACTCACTTCTAGATACAACTTACTACATCGGTTATGTAAATGACCAACTTCATGAAAATTGGAGAACCTTAAAGGAAACCTCCACTAATATATTTTCTATATCCATAGGTTGAATTTGAATTGAACCCAGGTCAATCTATGATTAGCCTTAGTCTCCCAACTAGGCTCCAATCTAGAAAAATATCCCAATTTTGTTACCAATGGATATCAAATAAGGCTCAGTTTAGAAAACTAGCGGGAGCCTAGAAAGAATTTCCCATACCTACTAAACTTCCATCAGGGTCTGGGATAGATCAAAATACACTTCGCACTTTTGGATATCTAACCCCAAAGGGTCCCATCTCCATTTTCCTCACATAAAATTATCTACATCTTCTTTAGAAGAAAATTTGAGGCAAATCCAGCCACGGACCAGCACGTGAAAAGCGACATATATCCTAGAATCCACAACCATTTGGAACCCATCCACTCTTTGAGATATTATTGTAAGGTGAAATCATGGCTTCTATTTCAAATCTGCAACCTCCCACTTTTACAGAAAAAAATTATGTGTTATGGTGCTTAACCATGAAGGCACTATTTTGGGGTCAAGATGTATGGGAGATAGTCAAAAATGGCTATGTGGAACCAAAGATTAGGCAACGTATAATTACCTCACACAAGATTATAAGGATGCTTTGAAATATCAAAGGAAGAAGGATGGAAAGACAATGTTTTACATGCATCAAGCCATGCATTATAGCATAATCCCTAGAGCTGCATAGGAAAATAAAGACAAAGAAACATGGGACATATTGCAAACTTCTTATCAAGGTATGGCCAAATTCAATACTTCAAAACTACAAACTCTTAGAATATTTTTTGAAACTATGTCAATGAAAGACACAGATTCAGTAGATTCCTCTTACACCCATGTTATTGGCCTACTAAATCATATCAAGTCTCATGGAGAAACCATAGATGATAGAAAGGTTGTTGAGAATATACTTAGGAGTCTTCCCCCTAAATTTGATACTCTTGTTGTGACTTTAGAAGAGAACAAATAACTAAGTTAGTTTAGCCTAGATGAGATGGAAGCCTCCCTCATTAATCATGAACATATATTGAATAGGTGAAATATGTCATTAGAAAATGCATTTTCCATGCAGTCATCTATAAGTCGTGGAAGAGGAAGGGGGAGAGCTAACTCTATAGGTAGAGGAAGGAGTTTTGGTAGAGGTGGATGCAGTAGCAGTCCTACAAATACTGGTGGTAGAGTTCAAAATAAAAATACCAATTAGCTAAGCAGTCAGAGAATTGATAAGTCAAATATTCAGTGCCAATATTGTAAAAAGTATGGACATTATGCATATGAATGTAGGAAGAGACAGTATAATCAGAACAAGAAAATTCAAGATCAGTCAAAAAGCGCCAATACTCCATCCAGTCCTATGTTTATGGAACGCGCTGAAGAAATTCCTATAGTCTCACCAATTGAATGCAATGTTTCTCAAGAAACTCCATGTGACATATGGTATTTAGATTCGGGTTGTAGTAATCAAATGACAAGAAAATTATAATTGTTTTCTAGTTTAGATAATTCAGTCCAAACTAAAGTTACACTTTGAATAGATATCCAAGTCACTGTCTTAGGTAAAGGAAGTATTGACATTTTAACCAAACAAGGAGAGAAGCATGTTATTCCTGATGTATATTATGTTGCTAGCCTAAAACATAATTTGATGAGCATGGGACAACTATTACAAAAGGGATATAGAATCTACATGGAAAATAATCAGTGTTATTTTGGACAGATGTCCAAGCAACCAACTTATAGTAAGAATTCAAATGATAAGCAACAAGATGTTCCCATTGACATTGAAGCCAACCACAAACAGAAAAACAGTGCAAGTTTTCAATGAAGCAAGAGTGTTAGGATATTTAGACACTTAGGAGTTATTAAGATCTACTTGGTCTATTGTGTCATTAGGTAAAAGTTTGTTTCTTTAGAATGCATTAGTATGCATTTATATTTAGGAAATTCGACGGTCACGATATGTTTCCGACATAGAGTGATCCGATGGTTCATACTCTCCTCATTCTTAATGGCCATTGATTTGTGGCTTAACACCCAATTGGTCCATGATTTCTATTTAAAGAGCATGGAGGGTCATTTGCCAATGATCGATTGTGAGAAAATCTCTTGTAAAATCTCTCTGTAATCTTTTTCTTTGCATTAATAAACTGCTCCAAGTGGTCGTGTTGGCTGGGGTCGTGGATGTTTCCACGTAGGGGTTTTACCATGTGAAAACATCTGTGTGTTGATCTTTGATCTGGTTATGTGAGTGGTTACTGAAGGTGTTCATCCTCTATTGGAATACCTGTGTTGTTGAACATGGTATCAGAGCCTGTTTGAAGACCCGCTTCTGTTGAAGATCGAGATTGTGAAGCCGAGTTGCCTCATCTTCACTTTCTATCATTTACGTACATTTTGGGGCTAAGAGTACTATTCCATTGTGTCTGTAGTGCTCATTTAAGTCAGGAACACTTTTCATTTCACTTGAAAAGGTTTATGTTTGCCCAATATATGGCCATTAAAGTCAAATCCAGAGGTATAAAGCTTGAATATACATTTTTTAAAATTTTTGTAGAGTAGTATTTTGGTTTTATTTTGGTTTTGTTTTATCTATTTCCGGGTTGATACTCTTTTAGATATGTGTATTCTCTTTTTCATGTGCCCTGTTCTATCTCAGCAAATCAGAAACAGATAGGAAAAGGTGCATCTTCCAGGTAAGCTAACCGATATTTAACCCTTGTTGTCATCGAGAAGAGAAATTTTTTTCTTGTGTGAAAAGAATTTTTTTTTATCATGCTCTCCAACAACAACAACAACACCCCAATCCTCCTTCTGAACACTACAATATGTTTTGCTAGATCATTTGGTTAAAAGTTGCCTTATTAAGTAAGAGGTCTTCAATTCAAGTCTCTCTTTTGTTACCTTTTTTGAAAACTTTCATGCTAAAATTGTAAAGTGTATTTCACTTCAAGTATAAAAGTGAATCACTCTAAGTAGCTTTAATATTTTATTTTAGAGTTATTTATTTTGCATGCAACTTTTTTGTTATAAAGTAACTTCATTGTAAAAGTGATCCCCACTTCTCTTTATAAAAGTGGGTCACTTCATAAAACAACTTACACAATCACATGGTCATTTGGTTACCGATTGTGCCTTTTTTAAAAAGGGCATAACTCTAACATTGGAAGTCCATTTTCAGTGCCGTTTTTTTTTAAACCACATAAATTTTTGAGAGTTTTCCATCCAGATCATCAGTTTTAGTTTTTAAATTTACATTATCTGCATATTTCATATGGCTTCTACAAGTACTGTTTTGCTTATCAGCAACAACTGCTTCCAGTGGAAATCTCATATGGAAGATTTATTAAGAAGTAAAGGCTTGTACCAGATTACCTTGGGAAAGGAAAAAGAACCCATTGATGCTGATAAGAAATCCAAGTGGGATTATAGGAATGACGAAGAACATGGAATAATCGAAATTTCTATCTCTCCTGATTTAAGGTACCACCTTCAAGATATTGATGACCCCAAAGAAGCTTGGGACACGATTGAATATGTGTTTGGTAAACTCAATATTATTTGAGCACAAAAGTTAGAAAATCAAATATTGACCTTGAGTCCAAATGATTTTTCTTGCCTTGGAGACTATCTATCTAGGTTTAAAACACTCAAAATTTTATGTGAAGAATGTAAGATAAAGCTGGAGGAAGAGAGTTGCATCTATCTTATTCTTTCTAAGATAGGTAGTGCATATTATGTGTTTGTATCTACCTTTTATGCCATGATAGAGGCTCTAGGGGAAGAAGCTTATGAAAAACCCAGTCTTGATTCCTTTTCCGCTTCTTTGATTCGAGAGGAAGATAAGCTTATACAATTTGGAGTGATCAACGGTATAGGTCCCTCCAACAAAGCCTTAGTTGCCCAACAGAAAGATAAAACCAAGTATCCCAAGAAGCAACATCCTTGCTACAACAATAGACAAAATAAGGGTCCCAAACCTGCTCATACAACTTTAGCTCCTACTGGTGACAAAGGAGCAAAATATAAAAGTAAGAATACTAACAGACATTGCAACTTTTGTGATAAATATGGTCATGATGAGTCCAAATGTTTCAAGAAGATAGAATATTTAGAAGCAACGATGAAGAAGCACAAAATCAATATTGATTCTGCTTCTTCTTCTCATGGACATGCACTTTCTTCTTCTGGTTTCTCCTTTAGTTCAAATTCTACTACTAGTTCTTCTTCTGATGAGTGGCTTATTGATTCAGGAGCATCTTATCATATGGCTAAGGATAAAGCCATATTTTCTACTCTAAATGAATGTAACACCAAGAAAATATTTGTTGGTGATGATATATCTCTTAGTGTTGTAGGATCTAGAACAGTTCAAGTAGATAATGGTCATTTCAATGATGTATTATGTGTTCCAAGTCTTTCTTGTAACCTTCTATCAGTATATCAAATCACTCATTCAGGTGAAGGTAAAACTATTGAGTTTTCACCTCACCAAGTTGTAATCAAGGATCTAAATGATCCTAAGCATGTTCTTGCAACTGGAATTGTTGATGATATTACCAAGTTGTACAAGTTTGAAAATTTTGGGTCATTAGCTTTTTCATCAGTTTTTGTTGCTCATAGTGATGACTTGAGAAAACTTTGGCATGAGCGATTTGGTCATCTAAACTATTTCTCATTGAAAAAACTATGTAATCAACATATGGTGACTGGGCTTCCTCTTGTTTCATGCAGAGATGGTGTTTTTTCCGGTTGTGTTCTCGGCAAACATCATCGGGACAGTTTTGACAAACGTGCCTCTTGGCATGCCTCGAGTCCTTTGCAACTTGTTCACAGTGATTTTTGTGGTCCACTTTCTTATCCTTCTTTTTCTGGGTGCAAGTATTTCTTAACTTTCATTGATGAATTTTCCATACGTACTTGGGTTTACTTCTTAAAACTCAAGAGTGAAGTTTTTGACAAGTTTTTGGCCTACAAGGCCCTTGTAGAAAAGCAATCTAGACATCAAATTCAAAGGTTAAGAACACATAATGGAGGAGAATATGTGAACAATAATTTTGCAATCTACTACACTACACATGGAATCCAAATGCAACAAACTATTCCATATACACCACAACAAAATGGTGTTGCTGAGAGAAAGAACCGCACATTAAAAGAAATGGCTAATTGTATGATCCAGTCTAAGGGATTAAGTCTAAAGTATTGGGAGGAAGCCATCAACTGTGCAAATTACATAGTAAATCACACTTGCACAAAGGCTCTTAAAAACATAACAACGGAAGAAGCTTGGATTAAAACTAAACTAGATGTAAGTCACTTCTGTGTATTTGGTAGTATAGCATGGGCTCACATTCTTGATGAGAAAAGGAAAGCATTACATGCTAAAAGTGAGAAGTGTATATTTGTTGGTTATTCTGAAGATTTCAAAGGTTACAGACTCCTTCAATCACATTGTAATGAAATTATTATTATAAGAGATGTTAAATTTGATGAAAATATCTTGGCCCGTGAGCCTAATTCGTCAATTGTGCCTTCTTCGGCCTGCAAGCCATCTTTGGCATTTGTGCCTTCTTATGATCTGGTTTCTTCTTCAGATGATGAAATTGATGATGAAAATCCACCTCTGCCTACTCACCCTCCTCCAGATGAGTCCTTTGAACCAGAACCAACACCATCTCCATCGCTTCCTAGATGGGTTCGTTCAACACGAGAAGTAGTTGGTGAGCTTGTCAGTGATCCTTCAGATCATCGTTGTGCACGTTCATAGTTCCAACGAGCCTCTTCTCTTTTGGATCAAGTTTCAGAAAATCATGATCCAGAGACATTTGCAGAAGCTTCAGGTCATACAGATTGGGATACAACAATGAATGAAGATATCATTCTTTAATGGAAAATGATACTTGGGATCTTGTACCTCTTCCAAAAGGAAGAAAACTTATTAGATGCAAATGGGTCTATAGAGCTAAGTATGCATCAGATGGAAGTGTTGAAATACACAAGGCTCAGTTAGTTGCCAAAGGATTTTCCCAAGTTGAAGGAACTGACTATAATGAAACCTTTTCCCCTATAGAAAAAATGAATTCCACCCGCCTTGTTCTTGCCCTTGTTGCCTCACATAAATGGGAGATCCATTAGATGGATGTTAAATTTTCCTTCTTGCATGGATATTTTCAAGAATAAATCTACATGGAATAACCTCCTGGCTATGGCCAGAATGACTCTAGCCTTGTTTGTCGCCTCAAGAAATCTTTTTATGGTCTCAAGAAAGCTCCCTGAACTTGGTATGCCAAAATGGATAGCTTTCTTATTGCCACTAGATTCTCTAGATTCCATTCTGATCCTAATGTCTATACCAAGAAATAAGGAATCCATCTCATAATACTTGTCCTTTATGTTGATGACCTTATCCTTATTGGTAGTGACTCAAAACTTTTAAACCATATGAAAACCATCCTTAAGAAGAAATTTGAAATGATAGACTTAGGATTTTTTCACTATTTCCTTGGCCTCCAAGTTTTGAAAACCAATGAAGGAAATTTTCTTTCCCAGTCTAAGTATGCTTGTGATCTTCTTCGTCGCTTTCACATGGATGATTGTAAACTAACCCCTTCTCCCTTCCAGTCTAGAGTCAATATTTTTCCACTTGTACTTCTCGTGAAGTTGATGCCACCCTGTACTGTTAATTAGTTGGTAACCTCTTATACTTGACCCATACCTGTCTTGATCTTTCCTTTGTTGTTGGTCTTGTTTCCTGGTATATGAAAACACCCCATGAAAGCCATTGGAAAGAAGCTAAAAGGATACTTCTCTATGTTCGTGGTACAGTTCAGTTTGGGATACATTGCAGTTCAGGTGGGACTCCTTTATTGGTTGGTTTCACTGATTCAGATTGGGCTGATGACCCTGATGATCATAAGTCTACTGCAGGTTATGTTTTCAGCCTTGGTTCACGACCTGTCACTTGGGCCTGTAAGAAACAACAGGCTATTACACTTTCTTTAGCAGAAGCAGAGTACCAAGCAGCGGTAAATGCAAGTCAGGAAGCCCTATGGCTTCGATAAATCCTTTCAGAGTTTGGATTCTAGCACTAGCATCCGACCAAACTTTGGTGTGACAATCAGAGTGCCATCAAGCTCGCCAAAGACCCAGTTCAACATCATCATAGAAAACAGATCAAGCTACACATACAATTCATCAGAAAGCTCATTCATGATCAAGTTATTGAAGTGCTCTTTTTCCCCACAGAAGATCAAGTTGTAGACATTTTCACAAAGTCACTTACAAAAGTGAAGTTTTCCAAACTTCAATCTATGTTAAGAGTTCAAGAAGTTGTCATTAAGGGGGGATAGGCTCTAATGCCTCCTTCCTTCTCCTATTGTGTCACTATTGTAAATCAGTCAATCCTATCCCAAGTTTTTCTTAAGGGGGGATGTTAGGATATTTAGACACTTAGGAGTTTGTAAGATCTACTTGGTCTATTGTGTCATTAGGTAAAAGTGTGTTTTCTAGTGTGTTTATTTAGTTTGCATTAGTATGCATTTGTAGTTAAGAAATCCGATAGTCACGATATGTTCCCGACATAGAGTGATCTGATGGTTCATACTCTCCTCGATCTTAACAGCCATTGATCTATGGCTTAACACCCGATTGGTCCATGATATCTATTTAAAGAACATGGAGGGTCATTTGTCAATGATCGATTGTGAGAAACTCTCTTGTAAAATATCTCTGTAATCTTTTTCTTTGCATTAATAAACTGCTCCAAGTGGCCGCATTGGCTGGGGCCGTGGATGTTTCCCCATAGGGGTTTTACCATGTGAAAACATCGGTGTGTTGATCTTTGATCTGGTTATGTGAGTGGTTACTGAAGGTGTTCATCCTCTGTTGGAATACTTTTGTTGTCAAACAAAGAGATGCGCATTCTGACACTACATTCAAAGAAAAAAATGAAGTAAGTGTGCACAGTTCCAAGGAAGGAAAATTTAGTGCACGTAGTTCCAATAAAGAAGAATATAGTGGCACAGGGTAATAAGAAGAATTCCAATATGAAGTGTAGGATGATTCATGAATGTGGAATTTCATATTTGGACATTTAAACTTTGGAGGTTTGACGATGCTACATAAAGAGGATATGGTGAAAGGTTTTCCATTAATTGAAAAACCAGAAAGAATATGTGAGGGTTTCATCTTTGGAAAGCAACATAGAGAGTAATTTCCAGTTGGAAAGTCATATAGAACAAAATATCCACTAGAAATTGTACATTCAGATATTTTTGGACTAATGCAAACACCATCTATAGGAGGAAGTACCTATTTTCTTACATATATTGATAATTTCTCAAGAAAAACATGGATTTATTTCTTAAAACATAAATCTTACACATTGGTTTGTTTTCAGCAGTTCAAATCACTTGTGGAGAAGAAAAGTGGTTATTACATCAAGGTTCTAAGAACTGACAGAGGAGGATAATATGTTTCAAGATAATTTCACAACTTTTGTAAAGTTCATGGCATTTACAAGCAATTCACTGCGTGGTATACACCACAACATAATGGTGTCCCATAGAGGAAGAATCGAACCATCATGGAAATGGCGTACAATATGTTGGCAGCCAAACATTTTTCAAATGAATATTGGGTTGAGGCAGTAGCAACTGTAGTATACATCATGAAAATATGTCTGACAAAGAGTGTGAAAAACAAAGTTCCTCAAGAAGCCTTGATAGGTATGAAGCATAATGTGACACACTTAAATTTTTTTGGTTTTGTCGCATATGCACATGTTCCATATGAGATGAGAAGGTTAGATAACAAAGGACATAAATGTATATTTGTTGTGTACTCTGAAGATACAAAATCATACAATTTGTATGATCCTATTGCAAGAAAATTCATAATCAGTCGCGATATTCAATTTTTGGAGAATGAATCATGGAATGGAAGCACAGAAAGGATAGTCAGAATGATTGATGCTATTAGGAATGATGACACAGAAGAAGAAGTGGTTCAAATGCCAATTACAATTCATAGCGGAGTTCCTAGAACTGTGACACAAATCACAGCACAAACTACTCCAATGAGATCTGCAGGTGCACAGTCCACATCAAGAGCATGAAAAACTCCAACAAGTAGTCCAAGTAGTTCTACATCTCCATATCCAGCATTAGGAACTTTGTTACCAAGGAAGACAACAAGACTGCGTGACATCTATAATGTTGACACAACAAATTCATTTTCAGTCTTTGCTCTCTTTTCATAGATAGATGATCCATTAACTTTTGAAGAAGTTGTCCAAGATGATGTATGGGCACAAGCCATGGATGAAGAAATTAAATGCATAGAGAATAATCAGACCTGGAAATTGGTAGATGTACCTGAAGACAAATATTTGATAAGTGTCAAGTGGATTTATAAAACCAAGCAAGATGCAAATGGAAATGTGCAGAAGCACAAGGAAATATTAGTTGCAAAGGGTTTTACACAACAACTTGGAATAGACTTCAATGAAATATTTGCGTCAGTTGCGCGCATGGACACAATCAGAACTGTGTTGGCCATTGTTGCACAAAATAAATGATTTGTTTATCAAATGGATATAAAGTCAAAATTTTTGAATGGACATTTAGAGGAAGAAGAATATGTGGAACAAACACAAGGCTATGAGATTCCAGGACAAGAAAACAAAGTATACATATTGAAGAAGGAACTCTATCAATTAAATCAAGATATCAGAGCTTGGTACTGTCACATAGATTCCTATCTCACTCAGAATGGATTTCATATAAGTGAATATGAGCCATCTCTGTACATCAAAGCAAATCAACAAGGTAATATGTTAATTGTTTGCTTATATGTAGATGACTTGATTTTTACAATTGATTTTAGCATAGAAGAATTTAAGTTAGTCATGAAGGATGAATTTGAAGTGATTGATTTGGGGCTTATGCGATATTTTTTGGGTGTTGAATTTCACGAGTCCAAAACTGGTATATTTATCTCACAGTTTAAGTATATGCATGAAATTATGAAAAGATTCAATATGATAAATTCAAAATCATCCCCAACACATGTCATAACAAGATTGAAGTTAATAAAGGAATATAAAGGGTCCAAGGTGGATCCCACACTGTTTAAAGACTGCTAGGTAGTATTACGTATCTAATAGTGACAATACCTGATATTATGTATGGAGTGAACCTAATTTCAAGGTTCATGGAAACTCCAACATCAACATGATTGAAATTAAGAAAGGAAGATGAAGGATCTAAAGTGGTTTCCACTCTATCTAAAAGGTTTGTAGGTAGCCTTATGTATCTGGAAACAACAAGGCCTGATATTATGTACTCTCAGCAAGCCAGGACGTCAAGTTTGAGTTTGTGGTCAAATCTAGGGTTTGACCAAGTCAAAGCAGCCATGAATTATTCTATGAAGTCAGATAACAATTTAGATGGAGCCTATAACTTCAGAGCGTGGAAGACAAGGATTGACCTCATCCTTTCCAAGAATAAAGTGTTGGATATCATGAAAGGAAAGATCATGGAACCAAAGTTTGAAGAAGGAAAAGAGAGGGAAGCAAAGAACGTTGCAGTTATGGAGAAGTTCAAAGACGATGACATCAATGCCATGAGTATCATAGTGGAATATATAAAAGACCACTTGATACCCTACATATTCCATATTTACTCATCAAAGAAGATGTACGCTGCCCTAACAAATCTCTTCTTGGTCAGAAACATTGGACAAGTTAGGAGTCTGAAGAATGAGTTCCGTGACATGAAGATGAATGATGAGGATAACATAACATCATACTTTGTGAGGATTTCCTGGTTAAGATATCAACTACAAGCTATTGAAGAGATCATTTCAGAGAAGGAATTGGTAAACATAGTACTCAATGGTCTTCCCAAGACGTGGGATGCATTTGCCGCAAGCATGAACACAAGAAAGGAGTATCCTACATTTGAATAACTTTGGACTTGTTGTGCTCAAGAAGAATCCAGGATCAGTGCAAAATAGAAACCGCAAAATAAGTACGATGATCAGGGATTCACAACAAGATTCAAGAATTTTAGAAACAAAAGGAAGTTTGGCTCAAGGAGGAAGCCAAATCAAGAGAAAGAAATTTCAGAAATACAATACTTCAATTTTCGAAAGTATGGTCACTACAAGAATCATTGTTCCGAGCTAAAGAAAAGGAAGGAGAAACACAAAGCATCACTTGCCGAAGAAAAGGAACCTACAAAGAAGACTAAGCAGGAAGAAAGAGACTTCTTCTTCTGAAGGTAACAATACTCTTCCTATTTTTTGTACATATCTTGTTTGCATCGTCTCTGTACATATCTTGTATATCTATCTCCTGGGAGATAATTTATTCCAAGAAGAACTATACCTATGGAATAACAACAAGATAAGGATTGATATCATTAGATAATACACATGAAAGGATGAAATACATCAAATCAATCATGAAGAGAATTAGAAGAAGAAAAGACAAAAAGAAGTCAGATAAAGACTTATAACGTTTTGTAGAAGACAACAAGATGGAAGCGTGGACTCTGTTAGACAAAGAGAGCTAATTATATGTTGCAGAAGACAATAAGGATGCGGACAGAAGCATGGGCTCTGTTATATGGAGGGAGACGATTATATGCAGTCATACATGAAGCAAGGATTAGGAGGGAACTAATCCTATGATCCATTAAAAATGATGAAGTATGGTAGTAGCCATGAAATATAGTACACGATCAATTCAACCGCATAAGAAGACCTCTTCGAATAAAAGCCTTAAAGTATCCCTGGTTGTCCATCCAGATCCATGATCCTATGATAAAAGAAAGAAGTGAAATCCTTAGGGCATGGAATATATAAGAAACTCCATTGACCCAAGAGCTAAAGAAAAAACATGAGGAAGAACATGAAGATTTCAAGAAACAAGAGAAGCCAGAACAACCAGTCATTATATCACAAGATTACCATCCTGACATGAACTCACTAAAAGAAATCAAGTAGAGGAACTGGAAATTGTGATGAAGAATAGTGTATGGAAGACTTATGAATGAAAGAATTACAAGATACAGAACTAGAGGTTCTCCCAAATGGAGGGAGAAGACTATGATGATTACTTGTTCCAATACACCAAACATATCTCTACATGACTCATTATATAATATGCAACATCCATGAGTTGGAGTTCTACATCAGATGAATGCAAAAAATGTTCTCCAAAGAAATTTAATAAAGAGCGTATGAAGAGATACCTAAAGACTTTGAGGCATACTAGAAAGATACCCTTGCATGCAGATAGAAGAAGACAACTTGGTGGAGAACCTCCAATGCACATTATACGCATGGTGAATATTTTCTATAACAAAGATATTGTATCAAGATGATTACTCAATAGATCAGATCTCATTATGACAGAAGAAGTGCCACATGGATATGTTCCAGTTTTCCAACAATGGTATACTCTATTGATTAGAGATACATGAAGCCTTCATAGAAAACTAGTGTTCTAGACCAAAGTACATTTGAAATCAAGCATTACATTATCCATAATGAAGTCCAGAAAGGAGAAAGTGGTTCTCCAATGCATATCTCCATAGATGAGCAGATATGCAGACACTTTGGTAAAAGGTGAAAGAGTTTGCGTACTGAAGATGGAGCTTGTGGAGACGACTTCCTTATTGAAAAAGGAAGAGATGACTCCAAGGTTGGGAAAGAGCACTAAAAATATTATTGAAGGCATTCATTGAAAAATAGTCCATCTTGTACAGATTCTTTCTTGTTCGGAAAGTGGATTGAGATTTCTGACAAACAACTATTTCCCATTGTGGTTAACATGAGAAATGGTCCATATTGCTGATGTATCATAGACAATGACTTCCCATTGTGGTTAACATGGGGAGTGGTCTAGGGTAGTCTCTCTTCTTGATGGTTACTCAAGAAGACTGACCTGCCTCACTGGACAACAATTTCTCACTGTGGTTAACATGAGGAATGGTTTGTTTTGGAGGTTGATGCAGGACAGTCTTTTCCTCTTGTGGTTAACAGAGGAAATGATCTGGATAGTCATTCCTTAGAGTTTATACATTCTCTCTAGGGTGAAATTTGATTAGTGTAGGAAGAATGGCCCAGGGTGGGGAATGTTCTAGGCTCAACAATCAGGGATAGGCATTCCTTAGAGTTTATACATTCTCTCCAGGGTGCACTTTGATTAGTGTAGGAAGAATGGCCTAGGGTGGGGAATGGTCCAAGCTCAACAATTAGGGACAAACATTCCTTAGGGTTTATACATTCTCTCTAAGGTGCACTTTGATTAGTGTAGGAAGAATGGCCCAGGGTGGGGAATGGTCTAGGTTAAGAAAACAAGGCAATTATTCTTCCTTGCTTGAGAAGAATAGTCCATATATCTCATTGTTATACTATGAGGGAAGATATTCTTTCAGATCTCACAAATGTGAGTGAAATATTGGCCCAGATGATTCAGTTTATATCATAACATTGTTTCTATGTAGGTTGATATAAGATGATTGTTATGAAGATTGTATGACAGTAGATTTATACTACTGTGGTGGATGTGTTCCATTGTTCATGACTATAGGTTGCTAATCAAGTACTTGTGTGTTACTTGGTGTGGTAGTGTACCACTGGATTGTAGTTATGTACTACTATGGATAGACATAGTTGTGTTCTATTTTTGTTTCGATTGCCTTGAAGACTATCAACAACATTGGAAATGATTATTAGTTAGATGGATAATCAAAGGACAAAGATTTCCCAGACGAAAAATGGTTTAGAGCATTTACTCTTCTAGATTAGAAGGATGAATATTGTATCACTCTGTAGAGTGAGCATCATGTCTGATTACTCAGATAGAGTATGGTTTCGAGAGATGATGCAGCTGATGACACTGATGATGATGATGGTGCTCATGACCTAGTCATGATCTAGTCTATACAACTATGTTGATGCTACCAAGTGAATTGTATGTTTTTGTTCTCAAGACCATTACCTGTAATACCTCCCTAGCTAGGAGGGAGTGTTGATATTATGGTAGCTACGAGAGGTATTTACCTCCACATGTAAACCTGATGAGGATAGAATACTCTGGGAAGCATGAAGAAACCCTAATGAGTCGGCTAATAACCCTAGAAGACTTGTTGGCTCAAGAAGATAATTTATATATACTGAAGAAGTTGGCCCAGAAATAATAATATATACTGAAGAGATAGATACCCAGAATGAAAAGTCATCCCAAGCAATTAGCCAAAATTAGTATAAATATAGGAGGCCAGTTCTCATTCTGGCAGGTCATCTCAGAATTGCAAAGCAACACTTGTGTTCACTGTAGTGCCCAGTTTTGTGTGTAGGTTTGAGGGGAATTGTTGGTGCAGCTGCTGCAAATAGCAGTTACGTTTTGGCTTGGAATATGATCTAAAAATGAAGAAGACTTGAATCTTGAATAATAATTGCAAGTGAAATGTTTATGTGTTTAAAGCAACAGGATCAATTTGCAACACATAATTAAGGATTACTTATGTAGAAAATACACATAGACAGTAGCATAAATCATTGAACATCAGACATAAACACAACAACTTGATAAAGGAGTTCACCCCACTCCGGGCTACATCTCCTGGTCCAGCTTCCAATGGATCATTATTATTAAATTGCTCAGAGTGCTCAAAAACATGTCTTACAGTGCTCAAAATGACAAAATGACTGCTCCAATGGCTCCACAGCATCCCAAAACCCCTGTCTGGGCTCTTTCGGCACCTGAAACGGTCGAAAAATGAAGAAGATAGCCTTATTGAAGTCTTCCCCTTCAACTTTGTTGTCTCTAGTTCTACAAATCGTACCCTTGTGCTTCAAACCTAGCACACACGCTCATTTAAGCGGAAAAACCAAGACCCATACACAACCGCGCACCGGTACAAACCGTAGAACGGTTAGGGTGCCTCTAGCCCCTAACCGCCTCGGCACTGGGTCATATGGCTCACGTGACCATAGACTGGGCATAAAAGTAGTTTGTCTGTTTGAAAACTGTGCAAACGGATTAACCCGCGCGTGCCAATTCTTAACATATAAGTCATGGGTTCAAAACCCCGCGCGTATAATATGAAAACTTTAATATGTATGTATGCAATGTTATATTGCAATACATTGCAATATACAATGCACGCGCCAATATATATATGGTATAA
This sequence comes from Picea engelmannii, assembly GCA_009831015.1. Taxonomy (NCBI): domain Eukaryota; kingdom Viridiplantae; phylum Streptophyta; class Pinopsida; order Pinales; family Pinaceae; genus Picea; species Picea engelmannii. The sequence goes on from ML806728.1 coordinate 402,580, forward strand.
ATGTTGGGTCTGCGCATTTTAAATTCGCGCCATATTACAATGTGTTATGTGTTAAATAAACTATGGGTCGGGGCTTAGCCCCGACCCGACCCCCCTTCGTATTCAACATAAAACAATGTTAAATATTTAAATTTCCATAAACCTAACAAGGTTCATGCGGTTCCATAATGGTTAGCGGAGGTTTGGTTAAGTCTTTAGCATTGGGGGAGGTTCGGGGGTCGAAGCCCACAGCCTCCATTAGTTTTACATTGCAATTATAAACCAACCATATAGTGACACGTGTCAACACAGCATTCGTCGACGAACAACCAACTGAAATGTGCCATGTCATCAAACTGCCACATCATCATGATGGTACGGTGCTCCACATGGCCATACGGACTATACGGACAGGTACAGTCAGCATCCCAAATTTTTACCTGTTTGTCTTGGTGGACAGATCGCTATATCTCCTCCATACGGACTCCATTTGCGAAAGTAAATATACCACCGGAATCAGGAAGACGAGACGGACGCAATGGCACTGTTTTCGTTGTATTCTGAGCACTTTGAAAATTGAGCAAATTTTGATCCCCTGATCACACCTCCCCATTGGGAAGCTTTTGGACCTCCAAAAGACTATCTCAGTCTATGTGAAGATGAGGGTATAGTTCCCTCACCCTTCCAACCTCAATCCACTTGGCCTTGCTTGGATTCGTCCCCTTAAGACCAACTCGCAAATACTCCACATTCCCCCACTTCGAAGTTCGCATCCTCCTATCAAGTATTGTGTCTTCCTGCAGTTCTGTTAGATACTCTGGTGAAAAATCATCTATGGAAGGAATCTGAACATGTTCTCCTTGATCATCGATCAACAAAGGCTCATACAAATTCAAATTCTCAACATTAACAACTGCATACATCTGCATATATGGAGGCAAATCTAAACGAAAAGCATTGTTACCAATCTTGCCAACAATTTTGAAGGGACCATATCGAATTGGTTTCAACGTTTTACCTTCTCCTTTAAGCCTCTCCTTGCTGATGTAAAGCCACACTTCATCACCAACTTCGAAACTGTGATCAACACGATGCTTGTCATGTCTCGCTTTGTACTTGGCCCGACTCTTCTCCAACTTCTCTTGCACCACCTGATGTATCGACTAAATTTGTTCGATGAACTTCTCTGCCCGATCAATATCATACTTCCCATCAACAACAATATCTTTCCCAAAGATGAAATCTAAAGGTGACTTGGGCGAATAGCCAAAACATGTCTCAAATGGCGACGTCTGCGTCGAAGAGTGCTTAGCTCGATTGTATGCATGCTGAACATAGTGTAAATGTTCATCCCAAAGCTTAGGATGCTTGCTGCAATATGCACGAAGAAGATGTACCACTGTACGATTCACCACCTTTGTTTGACCATCTTTCTGCGGATGAAAAGATGTGCTCTTTTTCAACTTGGTGTCCATGAGTGCCCACAAACTCGACCAAAAACTTCCAACAAATCGAGAATCCCGATCAGAAATGATGGACTTGGGCAAACCAAAATGCACCCAAACATTTTGAAAG
>ML806729.1:5682-15968 GCA_009831015.1 Picea engelmannii
ATTGCAGATTTACTTACTTCACCAAGAATAATCAAGCACAAAACCCTAGATTTGCCAAAATTTCACCAAGAAATGATCCAAAATGCATCCAAAATAGCCTCCAAGCAAGTGTGCCTTGGTAATTTCAGCCAATAAGCCCTTTAGGGCGAAAATTTCAGTCCTCCTCTTGTGAGAGGTGAGTTGTGATGAAAAAATGAGAGTACTTTATCTCTTAGGTCAAATAAAAGGCCGACCTGGCCAGTTAACATCAAAATCCAATTTTTACACAAATAAAATTAATTAACACCTAAAACCATCTCCAAGAGTGACGTCATGCCCTTCTAGGGTGACGTTGAGCCCCTAAGGTGGAACGTTGGGCTCAAGATGCATAACGCTTGGCCTCCAAAGGCCCTAGATGATGCCCACACGTGCCACCCAGCTCACAACTACCTCCAAAATGTAAACCTTAGCTTTGGATGACGTCCAGGGTCACGATGGTGATGTCCTGGGCTCTCAAAGGCCAACGTCTAGGTGGAAAGGCAAGACCCCCTGGGTCTAGGTCTGCCAGGGTGTCACCAAGGGCAACATCCTTATTTCTTCCTGGTGCAAATCTCTGATGTCTTCTTGCCCCTGGTTGGGGTTACAACATCCATGTGTGGGATTTTATCCCCATGAAGGTCTGAGCTAGTCATTACCTCATGTGTACCAGTCCACCGGGCAAGGTTCTGCATCAACAACAAGTACGCCCTCCAGGGGTTCATAAGTGACAGGGATCATAACATGTAAATCACATCGAATAATTAAATTACCCAAACATGTGCATCAAACCCCCCTTTACCTAGACAAATGCTCAAAGACGTTATGCAATTTAACAAGTCAGGTTTGGAGAAGGTCTTAGGGTGTCGTATTGGGCTATTCCTCCTTAAGTTGGTGGTGTTTCCCAGGTGGGAGCCAATCCAGGTCATGTAAGTGTATGAGGTGGCATAGGGTAAGTGTTTGGGCATGGGGTACAATGATAACAGGGAAATGTAAGTCTTACCCGTGGATGCCTTTGTAGATGGCGAGCTGTACCTTGTCATAGATGCCATTGTTTCCTAGCCCATTTACTGCCTTTTACTCTTAGCTTATTTATCTTTTGATCTTTTTCTTTTGTGCTTCAAGGGAAGAGTTGAGGGACACTGTCATGGCTTGGTGACCAGAGGTGACATCATTATCCACAAACATTTCACGGAGATGAGAAGGTTGGCTCATGATGAGACCCCCTTTCTCTGGCTATGCCACCAAGATCCACTGCCTTGGTGTGGTGACCCGATAGGTGGTAGTGTCATACTGCTACATGCCCATGGTCATAATAGGCTGGCTCGTGATGAGACCTATCCACCAACTAGTACCTTAAGTGTTTATTTATTTTATAGGTTCCCTTTTTTTACTGAGGAACTTTTTATTGCTTTCTTAGGAATTCCTGTGCGAAGCATCTTAAAGGTTTCAATATTGGCTTTTACTCTTGCCAACTACTTTTACCCTCTGGGCCTTTAATCCCTTCTTCCCACAAGGCAAGGTGCAACCCTTCCTAGTGTGGCCAATCCCAATGCCCGAACAAAGGTAGGGGGAGATGAGAGGAATAAAGATGGAAAGTGGTAAGTATGGAAGGAACAGACGATGACCTTTCACAGAACCACCCAGTGACATCCCATCCCAAAGGGAGATCAACTTACTAGGGCATCATATCACCCTTCCAAGGATGAACAAGTCAAAGAGCATAATTACCAAGCAAATGTTATTAAATGAAGGAGAATTCAATGCAACATATTCAAGTGCTTCAAGAATCAGAGTGACACATACCATGATACCTGGACTCATTACCTCATGGAGCAAGACTTACTGCTACTTCAGGACCATGCTGGTGGTATGGACACTGCTGCTGCTGATAAATGGGCTGCACTGAAGAAAAGAGGGGCCCTCCAGGGCCATGCTCAAGTCATCCGACTCTCGACACTCCATGTCTAGGACCTGTGGGCTTAGAGACATGATCTTCTTAGTTATCCCTAGGGTAGGGGATAACATCTGGCTCTAACTCGAGGACATGTGCTCACTGTAGAGCGCATGAGAACCTCAACATATATGGTATGAACCGTGCCTGCTAAATCTTAACAAAATGTACTAGTAATCTTTAGGGTGATGATATCACCCCTTGTTGTTATATGATATAATAAAATTAAAGAGCATCTCTAATCTAGCATATGATTGTGAGCATACATATATACAAGTGAGACAAAATAATATGTAAAATGTAACTACAACTATGCTAACATGATATGCAGATGGTATATACAATGGATGAAAATGCCTACCTACCTCTACTTACCTGTTGGTTGAATGCTAGGTGTAGTCAAATAACTAGAGAAACCATTCTAGCAATATCTCATAATACCTGCCTCTGTGCTTCATCATAAACCAAAACAATGACAAGTCAAGAACAAAAATAACATGAGTTAGAACATGTATCACATCATTAGAAATTGTAAAGTCTAGCTCATGGAGGCAGGAGGGAGGGACAAAATTATGCCAAGTCACACTTCTAGGAAAGTGCTCAATCTATCTTAGAAAGAGATCGTGAAAAATCAAAGGCTCAAGCGACTGACTCAGAGTCTGAAGGTTGGCTATCTTGGACGTCATCACATCCTGAGGTCTGGAAAATAACTAGTAAGAACCTAGAGGATGATTGGCAATTTTCCAAGGGAAATCTGAAAGACTAAGATAATAAACTTCTTCTTAAGGTATTCAACCTACCCTTGAATTCTAAAAAAGGCTTTGTCCCGGAGAAAAATCAAGACAAGGGACATGTTTCCCAACTACACCCTTAGTGACATAGCGAGGTAAAGTAATTGAAGGGAGCTGAAAAACCTTGTTACAAGTATCATGCTTTAGGCAAGCAACATCCTTACCCTTATCAAGATCTGAGCACAATGGTGGTTGATAATCTTTTTCATAGAATAAATCCAAGTGCTCAAAGGAATACTCATCAAAATCCTCAAGGTATGACTGGAAATCATCAGGAGAACATAGAACTAGGTCACCCTTGGGTGCTTGGAAAACATCTGTAACTACATCATGTCCTTGTTGCCAAATGTCAAAATTAGTAGTAACCTCATATGATAGTTGTACATGCAACATTTGGAAATGAACCTCAATGTCATAAATAGGGTCCCCATCATAACCAATCACATCCCATTTATGCTTCCTGACATGTATGAATTTGTCAATATTATCAACCATGTTATTTCCTTCATCATAACATGAAGAGATTAAAGCATCCACAGGCTCCTCCAACACTTCTTTTCTTTCCAAATCACAAAATAAGGCATCATCAAAATCTTGGAAAGGGAAACAACTCACTGTATTCACTTATTCCTGTGCAGGAGTGTCGAAGATTTGGATAACTTCATCAAATGGAGGAGTAAACATCCGTGCCTCATCCTCATGACTTGTCCTTACATTACATCTTCAACTTCATAATATGGAGGGTCTAGCTCGTCCAAGGGTTGCCTTTCTTCTTCACCTTCTGAATCATAGAATAAGGTATCATCAAAAACCTGCAAAGGAAAATTACTAACCTCATCCTCTTCATCTTGTGCAGGAGGAAAAGGATTTGGGGTGGCTTCATCAGAGGGAGGATCACACATTAATACTTCATCATCATGTTTAATATCTTCAGGCTCTCGCTCTTCAACTAGGTCCTTATTATCCTTCCTAGAAGGATGGGTAAATTATTGTTCTTCCCCATGTGATTGATAACCTTCATCGAGATCCCTCTCGTCAATGTCTTGTTGATCAATGTCTTGCTCCAAACCCTTTGGGGTTTCTTCGACAGAGGTCTCAAGGGAAGGTATTCTCTTGGGAATATCTTCGGTATTTTTGGACTCACCAATATTGACTTCTGGAACAAAGGATTGTTCTTCCTTGGATGAGGAGATGTTGGCTTCGACTTCTGTGGCCATGTGATAAGCTTCTTGGATTGTTCTAGGAGTTTTGTCTCTGATAGGGAAACCTATTTGTCTTGTAAAGGCTTTGGTGTAAAGAAAGAGAAACAAGTTGTTTGACGAGTGATGACTTGCTGTGATCTATTGTATTAGCCTCTCAAATTTATCATGAAATTCCCTAACATTTTCATTCTCATTCTTCTTTATGTAATTAAGTTCGTTTAGCAAAACGAAAGGATCCTCTTTGATATTCCATCTCTTCGAGGAAGACTTCTTGTAATTGACCCATGGATGTAATACTAACATCAGAGAGACCATCATACCATCTCCTGGCATTATTATGAAGAGTAGCAGAGAAAAATTTCATTGCTAAGTCTTCCGCATCATCACTGATAGGGTGGAGTTGAAAGAAAGCATAAAAGTCATGCATATGGTTCTCAACATTCTCTTCATCACTATCAGTGAATTTAGGGAGCCATTTTACACACCTTGGAGGTGGTGAACCAAGCCGGTTTACAAGGTAAATACTGAATGTAGGCAGGACAACATGTTATAATCCATAAAGGATAATATATTAAATAATGTATATGAATATGAGATGCTGAGATACAATGAGAATGAGGGCCTTATATACCCGCACAGGGGTGCCCTTCCATGAAGAGACGTGACCTTTCTTTGGGAAGGTGTCTTTTCATTAATTATTCATTAACTATTATAATGTATTTACATTTATTATTATATATTATGTTCATAATATTGCCTTCCCCTTAAAAATGTTTTGTCCTCAAAGCATACTTATGGAAGACTTATCTCTTGCTCTAGCTTGTAATATCATCTCCTTATTCTTTATTCATAAATTAGTGATCGTTGAGGATTTGAAACGATAGGATCTTCTAAGCGCTACGTAGAATTGCCGAATTGCAAGGGAGTCTGCCCACCTTAAATCGATCTTCTCCACAACGAGGCTTTTATGGGGTTCTTGTAGACAATTTGATGTATTTTGACTCTCATGATAACTTCTACCTTGAGCATCATTTGTAATGGAGGTAATAATTTTTGACATATTTGTCATATGTTTCTGTGAATACATTGATTGGTTGAAGTATCGATTTTTGTGATTAGGATGTCGATAAGAAATCCTTGCAACCCGATCTTTACTTCGTGTACTTGTAGCTTCTTCTTGATTAACACTTGGAATTGAGTCTTCTTCATAACCCTGGCTTGTTTCTACTTCAACATGTGAAGACTTCTTTACATCAACTGAATCCCTTTGAGTTGTAAGGTTGAATGGGTTTGTATTAATTTCTTTATCCACCATCATGTTTTTTCCATTTGAAGACTTCTGTAGTTCCATAGGTTCAGTCATTGTCTCTTTATCTACCAATGATTTTTTATTGATAAGTTGTTCTAACTTGTCTTGTACCGTCTTCTTATCACTCTTTTTCTTCTTAATTTGGGTGAGTAAACTTTGATTATGAGCTTTTAGGAGACAAATTTATGCATCCTTGTCTATGACGATTTTGTCACATTCTTTTTGGATCTCAAGTATTGACTGTTGTTTGTCTAAGAGTAGTATTTTGGATATCTGATCAAGATCTTTTGATGTAGATATTGAATCCGACTTTATTGAGACGTCATGTAATTTAATTTTTTTCTTCTTGTAGGAAAACATTAAATTTTTTTCTCAAGGTTTAATATTAAGCTACCCAACGTCTCTAACCAAGTTGAGCCGAGGATTATATCAACCTCTTTTTTATATATAGTTGTAACTTCGAAATTTGATACGAGTTTATAATCTTCGAGTGTCAACAGTAAATCCTTGATGTCATATTTATTGCAAAAAAAAGTCTTTTGTTTTGATTATATTTGTCTTTGGAATTATTAATTGAGTCGTAAAATCCATATGTATGTCATTTTTCTTCTTATCTGGGCAAATGTGGATGCTAACTTCTTTTTCTTGAATATTTCCTCTAAATGTTAATAATATGATGCATCTACTTAGATGATTTTTACTAAAAAATATTCCTTCCTTAAAATCCATTTTTTTAATTTGAATCAACCTTATAATTATTATAATATCTCTTTAATAATAATAAGACTTAAGCTTCTTGACTTAATAGATATCTTCCTCTAATATTCCTTTATATTCTTTTAAGAAAATAATCCTTGATAATTCTTCTTTTTATATATATAGAGTTTAAAAACTTTGAATATTTTCTTTATACTTTACCAAAAGTAATTTTATATTCACTTAATATTTTTTTCATTGGTAATTTAATAATTTAATATTAGTTATACAACTTCCTTCTTATATATCTTTTCAATCCAATTTTTATATTTTTTTTTATACTTTATAAAAAGTACCTTATAAATCCCTTTTATACTCTTGACTATTTGTTAGCGGCGGTTAGGGATCAACAACCACGACCCTAAGTTTTGTGAAATACTTCTTCAGAGGAAAATACACACACACATATATTATATATGGTATGGAATACCATGGGCCAATGGTTTTCCAAAACCATGGGATGGTAAATCTCCAAAGGTAAAATAAAATGTTCACTTTTCCTCTTCTTTGAAACTTTTTCTTTTAAATTATTTTTTCTCACTTTTTAAATGACAATTAACTTAACTAATGCCAAATTTGGAATATTTCTTTCAAACATTTTGGTGTGCACTTATACTTCTTCACGTGCCCCTTAAGAAAAACCTTTTCTTTTTTTTATTTGCTTTTGTTTTTTTTTCTCCCCTTTTTTTTTTGATTTTCTGCAGAATGACTTTTTTACTTTCGCTGAAATGTGTAGAATATTTGATTTATAAATGACCAATGACCAATATGAGGTCAAAGCCCTGATTTTAGAGAAACTCTATTTGTGGCCAAAATTTGGATCAAGACGAAGCACTGATACCACTATGGTGAACCAAGCTGGTTCACCAGGTAAATACCCAATGTAGGTAGGACAACATGTTATAATCCATAAAGGGTAATATATTAAATAATGTATAACAATATGAGATGCTAAGATACAATAAGAATGAGGGCCTTATCTACCCATGCAGGGGTGCCCTTCCATGAAGAGACATGACCTTTCATTGGGAAGGTGTCTCTTCATTAATTATTCATTAACTATTATAATGTATTTATATTTATTATTATATATTATGTTCATAACACATTCGTCGAGGATACCTTGGTATTTTACTCATATCCAAGGGTTTAAAATTTCCTGGGTCCCATTGAGAAGCCATGCTTGGCTTAATCATTAGTGGAGTTGCCAAATAATCCTTCTAGGGATTATCAAAGGGAAAAGAGGGAATCACCCTCAGTGGAGTCGCCAGGTAAGCTTTGAAAAGTGAAAGGATTTGAGAAAAAGGCTTATCGAAAAAGTGTCGTTCGAGGAAAATTGACTCAGTGTTCCCCGACAACGGCGCCAAAAATGTTATCGTGCAATTTGTACTTGCCTAAAGCCCAAGGCAAGTAAGGGAGATTGACATAACAAACAAGATATCCTATCACTGTCACCTTAATAGGAAATCCCCACTTTTTAGGGATAGATTGGGTCTACCCCAAGGGAGGCGTCCCTAGTAACCTAAAGGGATGGGAAATTAGGGTTATGGGCAAGATATATTCCACCCCCCCCTCACTGGTTACCAAAGTCACTAAGTCCGTGTCTAAAAGATGAGGTTAATGAAGTGCTTGATGTACCTGCCCGGAACAAGACAATATAACATGCATATACAATAATTCCAAGTACAAATATGATAATATCACCTCAATAGACAATGGACAGTGAAAATAAGTGCTAGCTGATATAAAATTGCAGCAGTTAATAAGTTTACAACAACAATTAATAAATTGTAACAACTACAATAAAAGCTCTTCAAAATTGCTTGAAAAGACAATGAAAATATATCATTTACTAAGCAGAATGATAATCAAATGTCATAAACAACTTTTGAAGTGTTTAACTAGCATTCAAAGTCAATTATGCAGAAAATTTGCTGTAGCAAACATTTATAACAACAACAACAAAAATAGCGATCTAGGCTAAATTAATGTTAGATTTAATTAGTAATAGCTTAAGAGAATAGTGTTTGAGTGTTTGATCAACCTTCCAACAAAAGATAAACAAGAGACTAGTTCCTTTAGGGTTTATGGAGTCAATTATATCAACACATTAACTTGGAGAGACAACAATGATTATACTTGTCTAAAAGATAACAAGGTGGAAGCTTGAGAAGTAGTACCTTAAGTTCTCAAGCACCAAGCCTCAAAGAGAAGGTTCAACTAGGGTGTAGGCAGTTCTAGGCCCTAATGATTTCTCCTATCCTTAGACTCTTGAAAAATATTTAATGCAATAAGAACTAGACAAAGCTTATAAAGTGCTAGCACTTTAGGGCTCTAGAAGTTTGTTTAGACAAGATCTTCTTAAGCAAAACTAGAAAAATAAAGAGCAAGAAAGAAGCACCTTATGTTTCTTACTCCTAGGGTTTCAAGCAAACAATTTCATAATCTTACATATGAACAAGTAAAACATACCATAGACATTTATCATGAAATGAAAATTGCAGATTTACGCACTTCACCAAGAATAATCAAGCACAAAAACCCTAGATTTGCAAAAATTTCACCAAGAAATGATCCAAAATGCATTCAAAATAGCTTCCAAGCAAGCGTGCCTTGGTAATTTTAGTCAATAACCCCTTTAGGGCGAAAATTTCAGTCCTCCCTCTTGTGAGAGGTGAGTTGTGATGAAAAAATGAGAGTACTTTATCTCTATTTATACAAAGCTTTGACCTTTAATTAATTTTAGGTCAAATAAAAAACAGACTTGACCAATTTACATCAAAATCCAATTTTTACACAAATAAAATTAATTAACACCTAAAAACATCTCCAAGGGTGACGTCATGCCCTTCTAGGGTGACGTTGAGCCCCTAAGGTGGAACGTTGGGCTCAAGATGCAGAATGCTTGGCCTCCAAAGGCCCTAGATGATGCCCACACATGCCACCCAGCTCATAACTGCCTCCAAAATGTAAACCCTAGATTTGGATGATGTCCAAGGTCACGATGGTGATGTCCTGGGCTCTCAAAGGCCAACGACCAGGTGGAAAGGCAAGACCCCCCTGGGTCTAGGTCTGCCAGAGTGTCTACAAGGGAACCATCATTCTTTCTTCCTGGTGCAAATCTCTGATGTCTTCTTGCCCCTGGCTGGGGTTACATCATCCATCTGTGGGCTTTTAGTGTTAGGATATTTAGACACTTAGGAGTTAGTTAAGATCTACTTGGTCTAATGTGTCCTTAGGTAAAAATGTGTTTCTTGGTGTGTTTCTTTAGTATGCATTTGTAGTTAGGAAATCCGACGGTCATTATATGTTCTCGACATAGAGTGATCCGACGATTCATACTCTCCTTGATCTTAACGACCATTGATTTGTGGCTTAACACCCGATTGGTCCATGATATCTATTTAAAGAGCATGGAGGGTCATTTGCCGATGATCGATTGTGAGAAACTCTCTTGTAAAATCTCTCTGTAATTTTTTTCTTTTGTATTAATAAACTGCTCCAAGTGGCTGTGTTCGCTGGGGCCGTGGATGTTTCCCCGTAGGGGTTTTACCACGTGAAAACATCGATGTGTTGATATTTGATATGGTTATGTGAGTGGTTATTGAAGGTGTTCGTCCTCTATTGGAATACCTATGTTGTCGAACATGGTATTAGAGCATGTTTGAAGACCCGTTCTTGTTGTATATCGAGATCGTGAAGCCAAGTTGCCTCATCTCAATTTTCTGTCATTTTCATACATTTCTGGGTTGAGAGGACTGTTTCATTACGTCCGAAGTGCTCGTTTCATTCAAGAATACTTTTCTTTTCACTCAAAAATGTTTCCGTTTTCCCAAGATACAACTATTTCAGTCAGATCCGGAGGTATAAAGCCTGCATATGCATTTTAAAATTTTTGCAAAGTATTATTTATTTCCGGGTTGCTACTCTTTTATATCTGCATATGCTCTTTGCCCCATGCCCTATGCGATCTCGGCAAATTAGAAACATATAGGAAAAAATGCATCTTCCGGGTAAGCTAACCGAGATCTAACCCTTGTTGTCATCGAGAAGCGGAATTTTTTTCTTGTGTGAAAATAGTTTTTTCTTTAGCACACTCTCCAAGGCCGTCTTCCGCAACAACAACCACACCCCCAATCCTCTTCCTAAAAAATACAATATGTTTTGCTAGACCATTTGGTTAAAAGTTGCCTTATTAAGTAAGAGGTCTTGAGTTCAAGTCTCTCTTTTGTTACTTTTTTTGAAAAAGTTCATGCTCA
>ML806729.1:16018-40800 GCA_009831015.1 Picea engelmannii
AAGTTGCCTTATTAAGTAAGAGGTCTTGAGTTCAAGTCTCTCTTTTGTTACTTTTTTTGAAAAAGTTCATGCTCAAATTGTAAAGTGTATTTCACTTCAAGTGTAAAAGTGAATCACTATAAGTAGCTTTAATATTTTATTTTGCATGCAACTTTTCTTTTATAAAGTAACTTCATTGTAAAAATGATCCCCACTTCTCTTTATAAAAGCTGGTCACTTCATAAAACAACTTACACTATCACGTGGTCCTTTGGTTACCATTTATGCCTTTTTTTAAAATGACATAACTCTCACATTCGAAGTCCGTTTTCAGTGTTGATTTTTTTAAAACCGCATAACTTTTTAAGATCTTTCCATCCAGATCATCAGTTTCAGTTTTTAAATCCATATTATCTGCATATTTAATATGACTTCTACAAGTAATCTTTTGCTTACCAACACCAACTACTTCCAATGAAAATCTCATATGGAAGATTTATTAAGAAGTAAAGGCTTGTACTAGATTACTTTAGGAAAGGAAAAAACACCCATTGATGATGATAAGAAAGTCAAATGGGCTAATAGGAGTGACGAAGCACGTGGACTAATCAAAATGTCCATCTCTCCTGATTTAAGGTTCCACCTTAAAGAAATTGATGATCCCAATGAAGCTTGGGAAAATATTGAATCTGTGTATGGTAAACTCAATATTATTTGAGCACAACAGTTAGAAAATCAAGTACTGACCTTAAGTCCAAGTGATTTTTCTTGCATTGGAGACTATCTATTTAAGTTTAAAATACTCATAATTTTATGTGAAGAATGTGAGATAGAAATGGAGGAAGAACATTGCATCTATCTTATTCTTTCTTAAGCTAGCTAGTGCATATTCTGTGTTTGTATCTACCTTTTATGCCATGAGAGAGGCTCTAGAGAAATCTGATAAAAAACCCACTCTTGAGTCCTTTTGTGCTGCTTTGATTAGAGAGGAAGATAAGCTTGTACAACTTGGAGTGATCAACACTGTAGGTACCTCCAACAAAGCCTTAGTTTCCCAACAGAAAGATAAACCCAAGTATCCCAAGAAGTAACATCCTCGCTACAACAACAAGCAACATAAGGGTCCCAAACCTGCTCAGACAGCTTTAGCTCCTAATGGTGACAAATGATCAAAATATAAAAATAAAAAGGCTAACAGACATTGCAACTTTTGTGATAAAGATGGTCACGATGAGTCCAAATGTTTCAAGAAGATGACAACTTTAGAAGCAACGATGAAGAAGCACAACATCAATATTGATTCTACTACTTCTTCTTCTTCTCATGGACATGCACTTTCCACTTCTGGTTTCTCCTTCAATACAACTTCTACTTCTTCTTTTGATGAGTGACTTATTGATTCAGGAGCATCTTATCATATGGCTAAGGATAAAGACATATTTTCTGCTCTAAATGAATGTAACACCAAGAAAATATTTGTTGGTGATGATAGATCTCTTAGTGTTGCAGGATATGAAACAATTCAAGTAAATAATGGTCATTTCAATGATGTATTATGTGTTCCAAGTCTTTCTTGTAACTTTCTATCAGTATATCAAATCACTCATTCAGGTGAAGGTAAAACCATAGAGTTCTCACCTCACCAAGTTGTAATCAAGGATCTAAAAGATCCTAAGCATGTTCTTGCAACTGGAATTGCTAAAGATATTACCAGGTTGTACAAGTTTGACAACTTTGGGTCATCATCTTTTTCATCAGTTTTTGTTGCTCATAGTGATGACTTGAGCAAACTTTGGCATGAGCGGTTTGGTCATCTAAACTATCGCTCATTGTAACAAATATGCAATCAATAGATGGTGATTGGTCGTCCTCTTGTTTTATGCAGAGATGGTGTTTGTGTCATTTGTGTTTTTGACAAACATCATCGAGACAGTTTTGACAAATGTGCCTCTTGGCACGCCCGGGGTCCTTTGCATCTTGTTCATAGTGATTTGTGTGGTCCGTTTTCTTCTCCTTCTTTTTCTGGGTGCAAGTATTTCTTAACTTTCATTGATGATTTTTCCAGACGTACTTGGGTTTACTTCTTAAAACTTAAGAGCGAAGTTTTTGACAAGTTTTTGGTCTACAAGGCCCTTGTAGAAAATAAATTTGGACATCAAATTCAAAATCTAAGAAAAGATAATGGAGGTGAATATGTGAACAATAATTTTACAAGGTATTGCACTACATAGGGCATCCAAATGCAACACACTGTTCCATATAGACCACAACAAAATGGTGTTGCTGAGAGAAAGAACCTTACATTAAAAGAAATGGCTAATTGTATGATCCAATCTAAGGGATTAAGTCTAAAGTATTGGGCGGAAGCAATCAACTGTGCAAATTACATAGTCAATCGCACTCCCACAAAGGCTCTTAAAAATATAACACCGGTTGAAGCTTGGACTAAAATTAAACTAGATGTAAGTCACTTCTGTGTATTTGGCAGTATAGCACAGGCTCACATTCCTGATGAGAAAATGAAAGCATTATAGCCTAAAAGTGAGAAGTGTATATTTGTTGGTTATTCTGAAGATGTCAAAGGTTATAAACTTCTTCAACCACATTGCAATGAAATTATTATTAGAAGAGATGTTAAATTTGATGAAAATCTCTTGGCCCGCGAGCCTAATTTGACGATTGTGCCTTTTTCGGCCTGCGAGCCATCTTCGACGTTTGTGCCTTCTACTGTTCCTATTCTGGTTTCTTCTTCAGATGATGACAGTGAGGATGAAAATCCACCTACGCCTGCTCATCTTCCTCCAGATGACTTCTTTGAACCTGAAACAACACCAGTTCCACCGCTTCCTAGATGGGTCCATTCAACACGAGAAACAACTGGTTATCTTGTCGCTGATCCTTCAGATCAACATTGAACACGTTCACAGTTCCAGCGAGCCTCTTCTCTTTTGGCTCAAGTTTTAGAGACTCATGATCCAAAGACATTTGCAGAAGCTTTAGGTCATTCACATTAGGTTACAACAATGAATGAAGATTATCGTTCTTTAATGAAAAACGATACTTGGGATCTTGTACCTCTTCCAAACAGAAGAAAATTTGTCAGATGTAAATGGGTCTACAGAACTAAGTATACATCAGATGGAAGTGTTGAAAGACACAAGGCTCGGTTAGTTTTCAAAGGATTTTCCCAAGTTGAAGGAATTGACTATAATGAAACCTTTTCCCTTGTAGCCAAAATGAATTCCATCCGACTTCAACTTGGGAAAATCCGCCTTCTTGCATGGAGATTTGCAAGAAAAAATCTACATGGAACAACCTCCTGGTTATGTCCATAATGACTCTAGCCTTGTTTGTCGCCATAAGAAATCTCTTTATGGTCTAAAGCAATCTCCTCGAGCTTGGTATTCCAAAATGGACAACTTTCTTATTGACACTGGATACTCTAGATGCTATTCTGATCCTAATGTCTATACCAAAAAAGTAGGAAGCCATCTCATAACCCTTGTCCTTTAGGTTGATGACCTTATCCTTACTGGTAGTGACTCAAAACTTTTAAACCATGTGAAAATCAGCCTTAAGAAGAAATTTGAAATGACAGACTTAGGATTTTTGCACTATTTCCTTGGCTTCCAAGTTTTGCAAACCAATGAAGGAATTTTTCTTTCCCAGTCTAAGTATGCTTGTGACCTTCTTCGTCGCTTTCACATGGATGATTGTAAACCGACCCCTTCTCCCTTCCAGTCTGGAATCAAGGTTATTGCCACCTGTACTTCTTTTGAAGTTGATGCCACCCTGTACCGTTAGTTAGTTAGTAGCCTCTTATACTTGACTCATACTCGTCCTGATCTTTCCTTTGCTGTTGGTCTTGTTGCCCGGTATATGCAAACACCCCATGAAAGCCATTGGAAAGCAACTAAAAGGATACTTCGCTATGTTCATGGTATAGTTCAGTTCGGGATACATTACAGTTCATGGGTGACTCCTTTATTGGTTGGTTTCACTGATTCAGATTGGGCCGACGACCCTGATGATCGGAAGTCTACTGCAGGTTATGTTATCAGCCTTGGTTCATGACCTGTCACTTGGGCTTGTAAGAAACAACAGGCTATTGCACTTTGGTGCGACAATCAGAGTGCCATTTGGTGCGACAAATTCGAGCAACAACATCCGACTAGCCTTTGGTGTGACAATCAAAGTGCCATCAAGCTCGCCAAAGACCCAGTTCAACATCAGCGCAACAAGCACATCGAGCTACACATGCACTTCATTAGAAAGCTCATTCATGATCAAGTTATTGAAGTGCTCTTTTTCCCTACATAAGATCAAGTTGCAAACATTTTCACAAGGTCTCTTACAGAAGCGAAGTTTTCCAAACTTCGATCTATGTTAGGAGTTCAAGAAATTGTCATTAAGGGGGGATAGGCTCTAATGCCTCCTTCCTTCTGCTATTGTGTCAACATTGTAAATCCTTCAATCTTATCCCAAGTTGTTCTTAAGGGGGGATGTTAGGATATTTAAACACTTAGGAGTTAGTTAAGATCTACTTGGTTTAATGTGTCGGTAGGTAAAAGTGTGTTTTTTAGTGTGTTTCTTTAGTATGCATTTGTAGTTAGAAAATCTGACGGTCACGATATGTTCCCGACATAGAGTGATCCGACGGTTCATACTCTCCTCGATCTTAATGACCATTGATCCGTGGCTTAACACTCGATTGGTCCATGATCTCTATTTAAAGAGCATGGAGGGTCATTTGCCGATAATCAATTGTGAGAAACTCTCTTGTAAAATATCTCTTGATTAATAAACTTTTCCAAGTGTCCGCGTTGGCTGGGGCTGTGAATGTTTCCCCGTAGGTGTTTTACCACATGAAAACACCGATGTGTTGATATTTGATTTGGTTATGTGAGTGGTTACCGAAGGTGTTCGTCCTCTGTTGGAATACTTGTGTTGTCGAACATTTATCCCCATGAAGGTCTGAGCTAGTCATTCCCTCATATGTACTTGTCCACCGGGCAAGGTCCCGCAGCAACAACAAGTACGCCCTCTATGGGTTCATAAGTCACAGGGATCATAACATGTAAGTCACATCCAATAATTAAATAACCCAAAGATGTGCATCAAACACCCCTTTACCCATACAAATTCTCAAATACCTTATGCAATTTAACAAGTCAGGTTTGGAGAAGGTCTCAGGGTGTCCTATTGGGCTAATCCTCCTTAAGTTTGGGGTGTTTCCTAAGTGGGAGCCAATCCAGGTCATGTAAGTGTATGAGGTGGTATAGGATAAGTGTTTGGGCATGGGGAGCAGTGATAACATGGAAATGCAAGTCTTATTAGTGGGTGCCTTTGTAGAGGGCGAGCTGCACCTTGTCATAGATGCCATTGTTTCCTAGCCCATTTACTGCATTTTACTCTTAGCTTATTTATCTTTTGATCTTTTGCTTTTGTGTTTCAAGGGAAGAGTTGAGGGACACTGTCCTGGCTTGGTGACCAGAGGTGACAATATTATCCACAAACATTTCACGAAGATGAGAAGGTTGGCTCGTGATGAGACCCCCTTTCTCTTGGTTATGCCACCAAGAGCCACTACCTGGTGTTGACGATTGAAAACGTCAACGAATTTTCACCCGCAAAGTGTTGCTAAAGCCTATTATTATAAAAACTAAATAATACTAGTACATGGGACCCCCTTGAACTATTGGTGAACAGATCTGTTCATTTTTTATATTGAGATGATGTGCGCCACGACTCACATGGTTGATGAAGATCTTGTTGTTATTGGTTATGAATTGAGCTTATGAAGGGTTGATTCCTTATGTTACTACAACCTATGCTATTCATTAATGTAATTGCTGTCTGTTCTTATCGCACCTGCATAACAAACATGTTAGTAAAATTACATGAAGAACAGTTTTGAGAAAGGCAAAACACTAGAACAAATGCAAGGGAAGGGGACCTAAGTTTACAATATCACATGTGAATAACTTAAAAGAAATGAGAAACAATTGCAAGGGGAAGATTTAAAAGCTATCCTAACTATACTACATGCATGAAAACACTTGGTGATTATTGTTAAACCATAGCTAGCAAGTGAATGGCTATGCAATCATGATTGAATTATATGGTAAATACACGTATGGTTTGAAATGTTGGTGGCGCATATTGGCAGGGTAATAGTGGTAATGGTTATGCGTTTTAAATTGAGTTATATTGGAAATATGGATAAGATGGACAAAATAGGGGTGGCGCATTTTGACAAAGTGATGGACACTAATGGTTATGCGATTTAGCTTTGTAATATGGTGATGGTTTCGATGCATGATTTGATTAATGGTGTTAATGGAGGGCTCATTGGCATGTACTGTTGAGTTAATGAGATGTGGGTGGAGGCGACGTGCATTTACTGCACATCACCTTTGTTAATGTGTAAGCTATTATTAGAGTTCTTTTCATTTCAGTAGATAACAATAGGATCACTGAGAAATACACAATCACAAGAGACACATCATTTATCCTGGTAAACCCTCATGGGGTAGAAAAACCAGCAAAACTCCCTTATTATAGATAGCCAATGCAATGCCAAGAGATAACTCAAACAAGTACAGAAAGTCCTCTCCCAAGGATGTGCCTCTCTCTCTCTCTTCTCCAATTGCATCTCCGAAACTTGTCTCTCAATGAACAAGTGAGTGTGTGTCTAAGTGAGGGGCTAGTCTCCTTATTTATACAAGTCTGGCACATGTGGAAGTGTCTCTTCACTGGCAGGGCCGACTTCTCAATCTGGGTGGTTATAACCACCTTTAATATATTCTGGGGCTGACTTCTTATTCTGCCTATTAGAATTACATTTTGACCAATCTGCAAAAGGGGATTTGGTCCTTTACAATAGTCGACATGATCAATTTGAAATGGGGATTGATTCAATGAATAATATATCAAATAATAATCAGAATACACTTTGCAGTTACATTATTTCAACACTCCCCCTTAACAAGAAGGGCATTCTTCAACAACATCAGGCGAGAGAGAGGGCTGCATCATCAACAACATTAGGAGGACAACATCATCAATATCGTCTTGGAACACCGATTGGCGTATTTATAAATCATCGAAAGTTTTCTTCATCTACAACATCGTCATTCTCAAAGGAATGCAATCATCATCTGCATCAATATGAATTACTATAAAACTAATACATCTGGCTTTATGTCATAGCTGTCAAGCTGGAAGCACAATACTCGTCTTGCTTTATGTCACAAAAATCAAGATGGAAGCAAGATACTCGTCTTTCTTTACGTCACAACAATCAAGATGGAAGCCAGATACTAGACTGGCTTTACATCACAACTATCAAGCTGGAAGCACAGTGCTAGTCTCATCTCATCGTCTTGCTTTACGTCACAACAATCAAGCTGGAAGCAAGATACTAGATTGGCTTTATGTCACATCTCTCAAGATGGAAGCACAGTACTAGTCTCATCTCAACGTCTTGCTTTACATCACAACACTCAAGTTGCAATCAAGATACTAGATTGGCTTTACGTCACAGCTCCCAAGCTGGAAGAACAATACTAGTCTCATCTCAACGTCTTGCTTTATGTCACAACACTCAAGCTGGAAGCAAGATACTAGACTGGCTTTACGTCACAACTCTCAAGCTGGAAGCACAATACTAGTCTCATCTTAACGTCTTGCTTTACGTCACAACTCTCAAGCTGGAAGCACAATACTAGTCTCATCTTAACGTCTTGCTTTATTCCACAACACTCAAGTTGGAAGCAAGATACTAGACTGGCTTTACGTCACAGCTCTCAAGCTGGAAGCACAGTACTAGTCTCATCTCAACGCAACAACTAGAATTGCTTTACGTCACAACAATTAAGCTGGAAGCATAGTACTAGGTATATCTCATCACAACACTACTCCGCCTTTCGAGGAAGGTCCTTTCAGACTATACCAAGCTTATCTCGAAAGTGCTCAAACTTTACATGAGATAGAGGCTTGGTCAACACATCAACAACCTGTTCATCTGTGCTAACGTACTGAAGATTTATGGCTCCCCTCTGCACCATGTCACGAATGTAATGATATTGAATCTCTATGTGCTTCGAGTTGTCATGGAATACAAGATTGTCTGTCATCTTTATGCAGCTCTGGTTGTCACATAGGATCATGGTTGCTTCCATCTCTAGGTCAAATAGGCCGGTCAACAACTTACAAAGCCATATAGCTTCGCAACTAGAAGAACATGCAACAATGTATTCTGCTTCCGCTGTGCTGGTAGCAATGCTGGATTGCTTCCTACTCTGCCATGAGATCATGGTTGATCCCAAACTGAAACAACATCCTGAAGTGTTCTTCCTATCAGAAGCACTTCCAGCCCAATTTGAATCAGTGTACCCACTCAATGTGAAATCATGATCTCCATCATAACTGAGACCACAATCTAATGTACCCGTAAGGTACCTCATCACATGTTTTGCAACCACTAGGTGAACATGTCTGGGTTCTACCAGAAACTGACTCAAGGTGTTCACGACAAAACAAATATTTGGTCTAGTGTTCATAAGGTACATCATCGATCCAATAATATGTCTATACAGCGTGGCATCAATCAATTCTGACGAAGTGTCGAACAACAACTTCAACTTCGTTTCCATGGGTGTATTCATGGACTTGCACTCTAACATGTCGAATCTCTTCAGGATTTCGACTGCATACTTCCCTTGGTTAAGGAAGATCCCCTCTGGACTCTGCCATACCTCAAGACCTAAGAAATAATGCATTAGGCCAAGGTCTTTCATCTCAAATTCTGAAGCAAGCCTTTTCTTACATTCAGTGATGAACTTTTATTCTCCAGTTAAGAATAAGTCATCCACATATAGCAATAATATCACTGGCTCATCGTTCATGACCTTGAAGTAGAGGTTAGAATCTTCTTTACTCTTGGTAAAGCCCAAGCTCATCAGGAAACTGTCTATCCGGCCATACCAAGCTCTAGGAGCTTGCTTCAATCCGTATAGAGCCTTCTTCAACTTGTAGACATGAGGCTTCCTGTCTTCAACTTCAAATCCTTGAGGTTGCTCTATATACACTTCTTCTTCGATGACACCATTTAGGAAAGCTGTCTTTACGTCCATCTAGTGTAACTTCCACTCCATTTTAGTTGCAAGGGCTATAATGGTTCTGATCGAAGTGTATCTGGCTACAAGAGAGAATGTCTCTTCATAGTCAATGCCTTCCTTTTGAGAAAAGCCACGAGCGACAAATCTTGCTTTATACTTCTCAATACTTCCATCAACAACACGTTTTATTTTGAAGAGCCATTTGGACAATATTGCATCCTTGCTCTTCAGTGTGAGAACTATTTTCCATACATCGTTCTTTATTATGGATTGATATTCTTCTGTCATGACATATGCCCATTCCTTCTTCCGAATGGCTTCTTCAAAGCAAGTAGGCTCTTTCTCTAGGAGATTACACATCAACGCCATATAATTGGAGAATGGCTTGGGTCTCTTCACATGTCTCGTGGTTCCTTCGGGAACACCATACTTCTCTCCATCTTGAATAAGCTCTCTTGCCCAAGCAAGCTTTTTTTTATGGGAGATCATCATCTGAGGAGGTTCTTGAAATTCTACTATGTCATGATCTTCTAGAATTTCCTCATCAGGGGAAGTTACGACTTCCCTCACTAGTTCTGCAGCTCTGGGAACCTTCCTCACTGATTCTGCAACTCTGGGGATTACGGGTTCCTCTTCATATACTTCTTCAAGCTGACATCTTCTCGATTTCTTGAGTGCTGCATCTTCATCAAAGGTCACATCCCTGCTGATCTCAATGTGATGGTGACCTGGTATATAAATCCTGAAGGCCTTGGAGACCTCACAGTATCCCACAAATATTCCCTTCTTTCCTGCGGGATCCATCTTGATTCTCTTCTCTTTCGGAATATGTATAAATATTGGGAAGCCAAATATTTTGAGATGGCTTACCTCTGGTTTCTTTCCGATGAACATCTCTTCCGGGGTCTTGAACCCAAGTGCACTATGGGACAATCGGTTTTGCACATATACGGCTGTCATTGCTGCTTCTTCCCATAAGCACATTGGAAGATCTTGATCATGGATCATGGTCTTCACGACTTCCATTATCGTTCTGTTCTTCCTTTCAACTACACCGTTTTGTTGAGGATTATAGGGAGTAGTGAGTTCCCTCTTGATCCAAACATCTTTGCAGAAGTTCACAAACTCTTTTGAGATGTATTCTCCTCCATTATCTCACCTGAGTATCTTGATCTTTCTTTCATAAAGATTCTCTATCAAGGCTTTGAATTCCTTGAATTTGCCACTAATGGAGAACGATGGCATTGGGCCACACACATCTGAATGAATGACTTCTAGGACTCCTTCTACTTTGTTGTTTCTCTTTGGAAAAGGGTTCTTGATGTTCTTCCCTTGTGCACATCCATTGCACACGCCTTCATGGTCAACCTTGAGTTTTGGTAGACCTGTGACAACTTTGCATATGTATGGTAGCGCCTTCTATGCCAAAGTTCACATGGATTCTCAATGGCGTGGGTCATGGCAGCTTCTGAGTGATCCTTTAGCTTATAGAAGCCACCTTCTTCTTTTCCAATGATGATTGCTTCTTTTATGGTTTCTCCTTTAGTGTGTTTCCTTCTGCAACCTTCACTATAGGTTCCTTAGGGTTATTACCTGTGACCTGGAACAAGGTCAACAAAACAATAAGCAAGAATAATATCCTTTAGATAATATAACAATAGCACTAACAATCATCACAGTAGCTCCTTTAGAGCTAATACTTGTAACTTGTCTGAAGCAAAGATTAAAGGTAAGGAATACAATACGAAAGGAGGTCAACACTCTCATAGTGTTGTGATCAAACATTCCTCCATGGCAACCTGGAACTAACATAGAAGGTTTCTTTTGAGACGTGGAGCCTTGTCCTCAAGAATGAGTGCTTGCTTTTCTTCCAAGTCTCCTTCACTCAAGATGACGAGTGCTTTCTTCAACCTGTCTTCTGTACTGAGACAATATGCTATCTTGACAGAGGTAGGGTTAAAGGATAAGCTCTATGATCTAAACTTTTAATCCATCTAATACCTTGACTTAGATTTTGATCAAAGGTTAGAATGATGATCATATCTACAACATGCAACACTGATCAAAATAATGTCATAACAAATAGATGCATATCAGAATAATCACACCTGGGTTGCATCATTCCTCTGAATGTGTTGGATCTTGAGATCCTTCTGGATCTATGGCAAGAGATCCCTTCTCTTGCAAATACTCTTTAAAGTTTAACCATTTAAACATATGTGAGTACATACCTCTGATAGTATTTGCAGGTAGTGGCTCCATCTGGCATCAACGATAATCATTCCCAACTCTTAAGAACCTCAAGGGTGACTGCAACTGGTACTACGACTGCAACTGCAACTGATACTGCAACTGTGACTTGGGGTTTTATGAGGAAACCCTAAATTTTCAAACTTTGAGTTTTGAAATTCTGATATAGGGGATAGATGTGCTGAGATGAGGCGAGTAAGCTGATGTAGTCAGATTTCTGAAAATCCAACTTTTACCTCCTCAAACTTGATCTGCGGATTTCTGGACTGGTGCTTTTGCTTTTCTGGTGCTTCTGGTACTCTAGTTTTCTGGTACTTTTGGTACTTTGTGAAACTAGGGTTTCACTTTCCGAGAGATCTAGCCACGAAAAATTTGCGTTGAGGATGCCAAAGTGAACCTTGAGGAAGGGCACACTTTTCTAGATGGTTTTAGGGATGAAATAGCTCACCAACAAAAATCCCTAATTTGCATGTACGAAAACAGTGACGTTTTTCACTTTCTCTTGTGAAAGAGGCTCTCTTCAGCTTAGCTCTGATACCATGTTAATGTTTAAGCTATTATTAGAGTTCTTTGCATTTCAATAGATAACAATAGCATAAGATAGGATCACTGAGAAAGACACAATCACAAGAGACACATCATTTATCCTGGTAAACCCTCATGGGGTAGAAAACCCAACAAAACTCCCTTATTATAGATAGCCAATACAATGCCAAGAGATAACTCAAACAAGTACATAAAGTCCTCTCCCAAGGATGTGCCTCTCTCTCTCTCTCTCTCTCTTCTCCAACTGCAGCTCCAAAACTTGTCTCTCAATGAAGAAGTGAGTGTGTGTCTAAGTGAGGCACTAGTCTCCTTATTTATACAAGTCTGGCACGTGTGGAAGTGTCTCTTCACTGGCAGGGCCGACTTCTCAATATGGGTGGTTATAACCATCTTTAATATATTCTGGGGCCTCTTTAATATATTTTGGGGCCGACTTCTTATTTTACTTATTACAATTACATTTTGACCAATCCGCAAAAGGGATTTGGTCCTTTACAATAGCCGACATGATCAATCCGCAATGGGGATTGATCCAATCAATAATATATCAAATAATAATCAGAATACACTTTGTAGTTACATTATTTCAACAACCTTTACTCTTCCCGTTGGTCGCTACCCTAGTCGGGCTATTGTTCGATCTTGCTGCTGTGTTTATGCTCTGAAATATTAGCAGGGTGGAACCGCTCGACCAACTCTCGTTTTAAGGAATTCGATTAACATATATGTCCTTTTTTTGTCCATTCTTGACTTCGCTCTGGTTATGAAATGATTACTAGCTCAGGTGTATGGGTTTGTGTTTTTCCTAAGCGTTGCACCTGTGTGAAATTTTGGTGTTTGAATGAAAATGGATGGTTCTTCCTGTAATATTTTTGAGTTCGTAGAGGTTATCGATCTTCCTAGTGATAGCTCTCTATTACTACTACTGGTTCAGTTGGAGGGTTTTTGTTTAAGTTTTGGGTGGATAGCTGTCCCCACGCGTGTGCATCACTTGTCCAATCTCTGGTTTTTATGGGTTTAATGGCTGAAGGCACTCTTCATCACTGTGTTTTGTTCATTTGGGAAATGGTTGATTTTATCACTAAAGGCCACAAAATGGGCTCTCCTGTTCTTACTTGGCCTTGTCATCACTTCAATGTTGTGGTTGTTTTAAGAGCCATAAGGGTTACACCCTGAGCGCATTAAGCATCACTATTGGTCGGGTTGGAGCCTCGCTCCTCTGTGGTAGCCCTCCTATCTCGGGACTTGTTATATATCTGTGAATAATTCGTGGTCCCCTCTGTGTATAAATTGTTGGTATCAGGGTTTTTCACCATTGAAGGAAGTTGGCTCTAGCTTCCCTATGTTAGTCACAGTGTGAACCTTTAACCCCACAGGTCTGAGGGTTGACATGGAACACTAGCCTGGCCTGTTGGTTTTACCACTTGATTGTTGGATGGTTGTATATTGTCGACTATTTTTGAGTACATACCCGTCCAATTGGCTATATGACAGTCGTGTTGGTTTGGCATTTAGTTACTGCCTCTGTATAACGTTGGTAAACCCTGTTTGTTATCTGCACGACTCAAGTTACACAATCGCTCTCCTTATGTTTGATAAATCAGTGTTGTTTAATGGAGAGGGACGTTGCCCCAATTCGAATGGATGCGTGGGTATACATAGCTACCACAACTTGTTCGTTTGATTGATTTTCTACAACAATGGCGAATTTTTTGGTTGATATACAGTGACTAGTATTTGCACTAATGATTATTTGAATGTTTATCTATCATCGGTGAAAATGCTTAACGTTGCTCATGTCGCGTTGTGTGGTTGCAAAGTAGATAATGGTCATGGTAACTATGGTTTTCTTTGGGGCCAAACGACTACTGAACTGGATGACTGTAGAAAGTATATCCACTGCATCGTTATGTTGTTGGTTGAATGAGCCTGGGTGTGCACAACATAGTCGATCACGGTGTGACTAAATCAAGGCAATCTTATGTTAAATCGATGGCTCAGTTGATATGTTGAATTATTACCGTGACTGTGTGTTTGTTGTGCTAAGTGGAAATGTTGTATCATGGGATTTTGTTAGCTGCGCATTGTGTGTGGTATGGATAGTTTTTTTTTTTTATACTCAGGGATACCCACAGAGTTTTAAGCATGTTATTTATTGCAATCAACGACTGGTTAAAGCAGACATGTTGTTGATGAAAATCGTGTTGGATAGATGCCTCAACTTTTAAGTCACATTCAATTGTTTTTCTACAGTGGCAGAACTACATTGCCTGGGCAAAAAATTACCTTGTGCATAGCTTGTGTCTAAATGATGATCGTGGGTTGTATTCCAGTCTTGATTATTTTTGGTTACTGTCATTTATGTTCAACAAATGTCATTGCATTTAAAAGATGGGCCCGATTGCAATAAATAGTGTCTTCACTGTTAATTTGAAAACATGACTTTTGGGTATTATTGTCCATTGAAGAAATGCATGGACAATGGTTGATTTTGATAGTTACAGATTGGAAATGGGTATTGTGCGTCAATTGTTATCAAATGCAAAGTATGTGAATGAAGGGAACATAACCTCTCGCAAATTGTATAGGATACCCACTGTTTTGTGATGGCACTGTGTGGACATTTGATTGTGAACAATGAACTTGTTAGATACACATAAATTATTATTTAGTCAAGTGATGGATGGTTGATGCATCTCCTTGCACATAATGTTTTATGGATCACTTAATTAATTCCATGAACATTGTTCTTCTTCCCTTCCATTATTTCACTTTCCGCTAATTACAAACCCCGTCACCTCCCATATTCCTTTTTCACTCCCTGTTCTAAGATTAATTATAGTCAAGAGAATTTCTGTGTTAAAATGGATGAAAGTGGCAGTGTCTTGTGTGGATTGCAGTGATGTTTTTTTGGTTTGCTTTACAGTTGATTGTTGTTGTCATTGAGAAGTGACCATGCTTCTCCCCTTTCATTATATCATATTTTCGCTCAATACAAACCCCTCACATATCCCAGAACCTCGTTTCACCCGCTGCTCATTGATTAATAGTAAAACAATTTGTATGGATTGGAGTAAATCTATTTCATATTTTTAAGAGTTGTCATGAACGGTTATTTAAAATACCATTTGCTAATCGATTACAAATGCAGGATGAGTTTTTTCAGTCGAGGAAGATATGGCCGAGGGAACAGAGCTAGAGGTAACTGGAACCGAGGCCCAGGAAGGCCCAAGTTCTCTATACATTTTGACGCTGATTGAAAAGATCTTGGCCAAATGTTTCATGCCGGATTCTTTAATTGGATTGGGTAGGGAATAGTCTGACCTAGTCTTGAATTCCTCCTTTCCAAGCCCCGCAAGCACCCAGGATCCCTGTACCTCCTCATGTCTCATTACAACCCAAGGCCCCTGAAAATGATGGATGACAGGGGATTGTCCACCTGATGGTCTCCCAACATCGTGGCTGGCCCAACTTGTCTTTGCCTCCTCCTCCGTCGGTTAACCCTATTGTCCAAGCTGCCCCTAATCACTCGCCTGTGCAATCCTCCCATGCTAGCGAGAGATTGAATATTGAATCCCACCATGCACTTGATAAAGGAAAAGCCACTGCTGCCCCTTCCCCACCCTCCATTGACTCTGACAAATCTGTGTCTTCCCGGATGCATTTGAGGGATGATTGTTCCCATGTGATCAACGAGATTAAGCCTAAAGGATCTGCACAACCTAAGGCAAATTCAGGAAAATCAAAAGGTGACAATAACAACCAAGGAAAGGTTGCATTGCAGACTGAGAAATATGGTTTTTGAGTTTTATGTTATCTATATTTTCATGACAGTTGACTTCATGGATCTTTGAACAACATGTTTATTTTGGATATATGAGTATTATTTTGAAATAATTTCAAATTTCATGAGTTTTGATTGCCAAAAGAGAATATGTTAATGGGAGGCACAAGGAGGTGTCTTTTGCTTAACTAATGGTTACGTTATGATTGATGTGAACTAAAGCGAGTCACAAGGGGTCCCACCTACTAGTTATTATTTATTTATGACCCTTATTATAATTATTACTTTTCCCCCTAACTAAAGTTAGTTGAGTCTTTTAATTAAATTAACTAATGAATTGGTTCAACTTCTTCAACCAATTTTAATTTGTTAAAAGGAAAGGGAGGAACAAAGGAGGATAGAAACAAAAGCATTCTAAGGTTTGCTATTTGATTTTATGTTGAGATAGTTCAGTTTTCATTCATTCATATATTCATGACAACCTAATTCTCTTTTTTGATAGTAGGGTTTTATTGTAGACAACAATATTTAGGGCTGAATCAAATCATTCAGACACTTGTTTTTCAGAGGTGTTGATCTATCTTCGATAGTCTGTGTAGACTTGTTTGTTTGTGAATTAATTTTCATGATTGATAAAGGCTATTGTGTAGAGTCGAGTGGGCAACAATCTGTAGCAAGCGGATCCAGCTTTTAGAGTTTAGTTTTGGTTTTCTATCAGAGGTCCTTTTGTATGTTCCATCGGGGACGTCTAAGTTTGACTTTGGTTCAAGATTTCTGTATGAGATTTTGTAAATAAAAAGACTCTTTGGTGAATTGGAATGAAATAAAGGATTGCTTTATGTCTCAACTCTCTTGATTATCATCTTGGTGTCTTTACTTTTGTTCTTACATTTATTTCAACAACTGTTATATTCAGAAAATTACATAAAAAATGAATTTCCAGCAAGCTTTTTGCTGATAAAAGACTAGCTTAAGAACTTGTAATTAATACTTGTGAGTTAAGATGTTATTTTTGTTGGCTATAAACATAGGGTGATATTCCCGTCTACTTTGCTTTAGCCAAGTAAAGTCTGAAAATGCTTGAGTAAGATCAATTCATATATTTTCCTCAACATTTATTTGGCGACCATACTGGGGAGATGTTCGATATCTCTCTGGTTAAAAATTTTATATTCAATTTTTCATCGATACATCTTTCTTTTTTGAAATTGATTCTTTGATTGTTTTTGCTATTAATGACTGTTCCTGTTGCAAGGCAGCCCAATATTGAGCCTGATATTCAAGACCAAACCAACATTGTTTTGAACCCGTTTGACACCATTCTAGACACTGCCAATACCCGTGCCGAACTTAACCATTATTGGGCAACGATTGAACGAGATATTAGTGCTCAAGAACAATTGGAGCCTAGATGTAGATAGCCTAGAAATCATCAGTGACCTTTTGTTTCTTCAGTTTTGGCCTTTCTTTCGTGCTTCTAGAAGAAGAAGGGGTTTGCCACCTGAAATCAATCCTATTGCTGAAATAGGAAGAAGAAACATAGTGTTATCTATCCAACATAGTGCTCTAAGGAGGACTTTATCTGACTCATCCAACTCATCTTTTTTTCCCTCATCTATCATCCACAAGATGGCATCTAGTGATGGCTCTGGTGGCACTGGAAGTGCGCCATCTTCCTAATATTCATCCTCATCGGTGATTGGTAGCTTGTACAACCATCATATCTCATTCCAATCTACTACAAACCCCACCAAAGTCATTAAGAAGTATGGGCTTTTTCAGTTCGAAGAAGATGCCACAACCACACCGTGGCATGTGTCCTCTCCTCTTAACCTAGCACCTGCTACTCGCCCACTTTCGAAGTTTAAGGAGCATTTTCCTATGTTTTCGGGGAATAACACTGTCAGTACAAATGAACACCTAGTGGCATTTTCAAATGCTTGTCATAACATAGGGGCTAACGACAATGACACTTGCATGCGTTTGTTTGTCAATTCCTTGGAAGGAAAGGCTGCGGCCAATTTCTTTGACCTTCCTCCTAAGATCCTGTCTACTTGGGAGGAGTTAATCTATTGGTTCCGATCCACTTATGGGCAATCTAAAAGCCTAGCCGAGAAGTTAAGGGAATACAATAATGTTACCTACAAGGAGGGTGAGACCATCAAGTCTTTCAACTTGCGTTTCACCAAATTGTACAATCAAATCCTCGAACTTATCCGCCCCCAGAACCAAGCCGCATTTATGCATTATTACAATGCATTTCCTTCTCCCTACCGCCATAGGCTTGAGGAAAAAACCATTGATAATCTCGGTTCTGCTCTACATACATGTTCAGAGTATGAATAACAACTTGAAAGAACTGGTCTTCCCCAGGGGGAATTGATTAGACAAACATACATGTCCGCTCTCTTACAGCTAGTACAAGATATGAACAATCGTATGATAACATTTGAGTGGAAGGGTACTGTTTCCCCTCTCACCCCTTGAGCTTCATCCTCTTTTGCACCCCCTTTTAGAAATCCGGTTGAAAACAATTTTCAGCCTAAGGCTATCCTGCCTCAGAGTTGGTGTAACTTTTTCTAGGAGCACCACGAATAAACTACATGTGAGGTAAAGAAGAGTGTCAATATAAGATCTTTGGTAAAAGACCAGAAGCTACTATCGCTGTCCTAGACTTTGCAGAGCTAGAGGATGTCATGGTTATTAACACTAGGAACAAAGCCTATGCTCCCAAGGGTAAATTTGATCCTCCTCGCAGTCCTTCTAGCCCGAGCTCATCCTTAACCGCTGCTACGTCCCAGGTTCCTAAAATTCCTAAGAGTCAAAGAATCACTCCCCCTCTTCCCTCTCCTAAATACAACATCTTGAATCAATTGGCCAACATGAAAGCATATGCAACCCTCCTAGACATGGTTGCCATCCCTGAACAACAGATGCATCTGAAACAAGTCATGGAAGGAAAATCTTCCGTTGTAGCCAATCTTTCCGAAGAGGTAGACAAAGAGGATTCTTCTGTAAATAAAGTAGGTGTACATAACTTTAGATACCCTGTAAAAAACACCCCTTTTTATATTTCTGTAAAGATCATGGTTAAGATTGCCCATTGTTGCCTCATTGATGGTGGTTCAGGCCCAAGTGTCATGTCGAAGATTATTATGGAAGAGCTAGGCTTGTCATGTACAAACGAAAATGCCAGAAACATGCTCTCCTATAATAGTCTACAACAAACAACCATAGGTAAGATTAAAGATGTAACCTTAGTTTTATGCGCTCATCTTGAGATAAGGACAACCCTCAACATTCAGGTGATTGATATGTCTGTGAGTAATTATTCAATTATCTTGGGGAGAGATTGGTAAGCCCTAACATGTGGATACCTCTCACTCGACGAGACACATTTATCCGTTCCTCAGAATGGTAAGAATATTATAGTCCTTAGAGAAGGAATAATTTCACCCTACATAGAGAGTGTTCCGCAATCTAGCGTAAACTATATCGAAGAAGACGTAGGAGTGTATTCCATCTTTGCCGAAGAGGATAATATCCCTCTGGAAGAAATTGATTCAGATGATGAATTATGGCGTATGCACTTTGATGGTTCACACTCTAACGAAGGTAACGGGGCTGGTATTATCTTGGTTTCCCCTGCAAGAAAAATTCATAATCTATCATACAGGTTGGAGTTTGCTCGTTAAAACAATGATGCTGAATTCAAAGCTTTATTATTAGACATTGAGAACTCCCTTAATCTTGGTTGTGGTCACCTTTCAGTTTTCGGAAATTCTGAGCTCGTTGTGAACTTGATACGTAAGAAGGAACAATACTCCCAAACTGTTTGGGCACTTGTCTTGAACCTTCTATCTTTCAACATCGCTCATGTTAAGAAGGAGTTGAATTCAATAGCTGATCGGTTAACTGTCTTTGCAACCTTTCCTACTCAACAACTCTTGCCTCACTGGCCTGATTGTGCTTTCCAATCTTTGCATCGTCCATACATTTCTGAAAATGAAGAATTATGGAAGGCCATCCCTAACGATGAGAGCATTTGTGCTGTCATTCAAAATGAACATCTCGAGCCCGAGGAGATTATATCTGTAGAAAATAATAAGATTCCTGAGGGCTTGAATCCTTTTGAGAGTTCGTTTTCCTTGGGTGTTGTAGGCAACAAAGAAAAAAAAAAGGAAGAGGAGTTACAGAAGGAAGTGATAGAAACCATCCTCCTGAACATTAGGACATTTGAACCTTCAACCAATGTTAAAATAAATGTCCAATGTTTTGGTAAAAAAGAGATGAGGTCCACCAGACCACTTGGTGAATATCAAAAGTTTTTTGCTTGGTCTTATGAGGATCTTCGTGGTTTTGATCATGGTCTTATCCAGCAGATTATGAAACTAGCTAGGCAAAAACAAGAATTTGTTAACTCTGCACCCAAAACACCCTTTCGAAGGGATTTGAGAGATTTCTTAAGGGCTGGAATGTTTTTTTCAGCCCACCCTGAATGGGTCTCAATTTGGAAATTGGTCCCGGGGACCACTGGTAATATCAGAACTTGCATTAGTCTTCGAACTTTCAGGCAAGTGATTATGAGAAACCCCTTTTCCCCTCTCAATATTGAAATGTTTTTGCAATGGGTTGTAGAGTCACAATTAAGATCCTTACTTGACAGTTTGTTTGGTTACGATAAAATCAAAGTAAAAAGGGGCAAATGTTCACAAAACCACTTTCATTACTAATTGTGATACCATGCCTTACAAATGCCGACTTTTTAGCTTACTTGATATAGGTACTGCTTTTAAAAAAACTATGCACACGACTCTCGATGAATTGGTCAGTCTCCATCTCTATCTTGATGAGCTAATTGTGTGTATCAAGGGAATGATGATTACATCAGATTTCCAAGTGATCAGTGCTTTTCAAATTGCTTTTGTCTTAGATACTAATTCTTATATCTCAAAAGATTTACATGAGCAATTGTTTCCCTACAACACTGACAACCCTCGCTTGAAATATTGCGAGGAACCAACATGAAAAGTTCTAATGCTGTCTGGTTTTGCTGTATACTAGTAGCCTAGCTATGCTTTCAATTTTTGTGCTTCTTTTCTACGCTTACAGTGCCTTCATTTCTGCCTTCTAAGTTAAAGTTTTCCTTCCTTGCTGTTTTTCAAATTGAGTCTTTCACTGCTGCTGTTTTAATTCCTACATTATTACTTCTATTGCGATTTTTGTCTTTGTCACCTTTTAGTGTTTGGTCAAGATAGAATGTTGGATCAATTCAGCCACAGTGACACTCCTGCGAAGCATTGTTAGTCGATAACAATCAATCTTACACAGCTGTTATGATGTCTCCTCTGAAGGACCCTTGAAATTGTTATATATTTTTGCTGCTGTCTTGTAAAGAAATTGGTTATTACCCGCTTCTTCTTTCCATTTCTTCTTCCATTGAGAAATAAAAGAGCAGAACCATCAATTTTTCTCCTTGAGATAATAGCCGATTCTGGATGAATAATTGTGCTTACAGGAGTAAATCCCCTCATTCTTAACATTTTTCATAAGTTGTTCCCAAATTCCCGATCATTTTTCCATTAAATTCGTTCACGTCCCCCTGTTGCATAATTATTCTGGTTACGTCTTCTAAAATTACTGTTCTTGGTTTGCGAAACCATGAGTTATGAGTTCTAAATCTGTTGAAAACAAATTTTCCTGTGGAGTTGCCAGTTTGTTGACGATTGAAAACATCAACGGAGTTTCACCCGCAAAGTGTTGCTAAAGTCTATTATTATAAAAACTAAATAATACTAGTAGGTGGGACCTCCTTGAACTATTGGAGAACAAATTTGTTCATTTTTGATATTGAGATGATGTGTGACATGATTCACATGGTTGATGAAGATCTTGTTGTTATTGGTTATGAATTGAGCGTATGAAGGGTTGATTCCTTATGTTACTACAACCTATGCTATTCATTAATGTAATAGCTGTCTGTTCTTATCACACATGGATAACAAACATGTTAGTAAATTACATGAAGGGCAGTTTTGAGAAAGGCAAAACACTAGAACAAATGCAAGGGAAGGGGACCTAAGTCTGCAATATCACATGTGAATAACTTAAAAGAAATGAGAAACAATTGCAAGGGGAATATTTAAAAGCTATCCTAACTATACTACATGCATGAAAACACTTGGTGATTATTGTTAAACCATAGCTAGCAAGTGAATGGTTATGCAATCATGATTGAATTATATGGTAAATACGCAGATGGTTTGAAATGTTGGTGGCGCATATTGGAAGGGTAATAGTGGTAATGGTTATGCGTTTTAAATTGAGTTATATTGGAAATATGGATAAGATGGACAAAATAGGGGTGGCACATTTTGACAAAGTGATGGACACTAATGGTTATGCGATTTAGCTTTGTAATATGGTGATGGTTTCGATGCATGATTTGATTAATGGTGTTAATGGAGGGCTTGTTGGCATGTACTATTGAGTTAATGAGATGTGGGTGGAGGCGACGTGCATTTACTGCACGTCACCTTTACTCTTCTTGTTGGCCGCCACCCTAGTCGGGCTATTGTTCGATCTTGCTGCTGTGTTTATGCTCCAAAATTTTAGCAGGGTGGAACCGCTCGGCCAACTCTCATTTTAAGGAATTCGATTAACATGTATGTCCTTTTTTAGGCCATTCTTGAATTCTCTCTGGTTATCAAATGATTACAGGCTCAGGTGTATGGGTTTGTGTTTTTCCTAAGCGTTGCAATTGTATGAAATTTTCGTGTTTGAATGAAAATGGATGGTTCTACCATAATATTTTTGAGTTTGTAGAGGTTATCAGTCTTCCTGGTGATATCTCTCTGTTACTACTACCGGTTCAGTTGGAGGGTTTTTGTTTAAGTTTTGGGTGGATAGCTGTCCCCACGCGTGTGCATCACTTGTCCAATCTCTGGTTTTTATGGGTTTAATGGCTAAAGGCACTCTTCATCACTGTGTTTTGTTCATTTGTGAAATGGTTGATTTCATCACTAAAGGCCACAAAATGGGCTCTCTTGTTCTTACTCGGCCTTGTCATCACTTCAATGTTGTGGTTGTTTTAAGAGCCACAAGGGTTAACACCCTGCGCGCATTAAGCATCACTATCGGTCGGGTTGGAGCCTCACTCCTCTGTGGTAGCCCTCCTGTCTCGGGACTTGTTATCTATCCACGAATAATTTGTGGTTCCCTCTGTGTATGCACTGTTGGTATCGAGGTTTTTCACCATTGAAGGAAGTTTGCTCTAGCTTCCCTGTGTTAGTCACAGTGCGAACCTTTAACCCCATAGGTCCGAGGGCTGACATAGAACACCATCCTAGCCTGTTGGTTTTACCACTTGATTGTTGGATGGTTGTATATTGCCGACTATTTTTGAGTACAGACCCATCCAATTGGCTATATGACAGTCGTGTTGGTTTGGCATTTAGTTACTGCCTCTGTATAACGTTGGTAAATCCTGTTTGTTATCTGCACGACTCAAGTTACACAATCGCTCTCCTTATGTTTGATAACTCAGTGTTGTTTAATGGAGAGGGACGTTTCCCCAATTCGAATGGATGCGTGGGTATGCATAGATACCACAACTTGTTCGGTTGATTGATTTTCTACAACAATGGCGAATTGTTTGGTTGATATACAGTGACTAGTATTTGCACTAATGATTATTTGAATGTTTAGCTATCATCGGTGAAAATGCTTAACGTTTCTCTTGTCGCGTTGTGTGGTTGCAAAGTAGATAATGGTCATGGTAACTATGGTTTTCTTTGGGGCCGAATGACTACTGAACTGGATGACTGTAGAAAGTATATCCACTGCATCCTTTTGTTGTTGGTTGAATGAGCTTGGTTGTGCACAACATAGTCGATCACGGTGTGACTAAATTAAGGCAATCTTATGTTAAATCGATGGCTCAGTTGATATGTTGAATTATTACCGTGACTGTTTGCTTGTTGTGCTAAGTGGAAATGTTGCATCGTGGGATTTTGTTAGCTGCGCATTGTGTGTGGTATGGATAGCTTGTTTTTTTTATACTCAGGGATACCCACAGAGTTTTAAGCATGTTATTTATTGCAATCAACGACTGGTTAAAGCATGCATGTTGTTGACAACAGTCGTGTTGGATAGGTGGATCAACTTTTAAGTCACATTGAATTTTTTTTCTACAGTGGTAGAACTACATTGCCTGGGCAAAAAATTACCCTGTGCATAGCTTGTGTCTAAATGATGACTGTGGGTTGTATTCCGATCTTGATTATTTTTGGTTACTGTCATTTATGTTCAACAAATGTCATTGCATTTAAAAGATGGGCTCGATTGCAATAAATAGTGACTTCATTGTTAATTCAAAAACATAACTTTTGGGTATTACCGTCGATTGAAGAAATGCATGGACAATGGTTGATTTTGATAGTTACAGATTGGAAATGGGTACTATGCGTCAATTGTTATCAAATGCAATGTATGTGAATGAAGGGAACATAACCTCTCGCAAATTGTATAGGATACCCACTGTTTTGTGATGACACTGTGTGGACATTTGATTGTGAACAGTGAACTTGTTAGATACACAAAAAATATTATTTAGTCAAGTGATGGATGGTTGATGCATCTCCTTGCACATAATGTTTTATGGATGTATTAATTAATTCCATGAACAATAATCGTCCTTCTTCGCTTTCATTATTTCACTTTCCGCTAATTACAAACCCCGTCACCTCCCATATTCCTTTTTCACTCCCTGTTCATAGATTAATTATAGTCAAGAGAATTTCTGTGTTAAAATGGATGAAAGTGGCAATGTCTTGTGTGGATTGCAGTGAGGTTTTATTGGTTGATTTACAGTTGATTGTTGTTGTCATTGAGTAGTGACCATGCTTATCCCCTTTCATTATATCATATTTTTGCTCAATACAAACCCCTCACATATCCCATAACCCTGTTTCACCCCCCTGCTCGTTGATTAATAGTAAAACAATTTGTATGGATTGGATTGCATGGGTCTGATACATTCTGAGCCAAATCTATTTCATATTTTTAAGAGTTGTCATGCATGGTTATTTAAAAGACTATTT
>ML806729.1:41765-54623 GCA_009831015.1 Picea engelmannii
AGGAAGTTTGCATTGCAGACTGGGAAATATGGTTTTTGAGTTTTATGTTATCTATATTTTCATGACAGTTGACTTCATGGATCTTTGGACAACATGTTTATTTTGGATATATGAGTATTATTTTGAAATAATTTCAAATTTCAGGAGTTTTAATTGCCAAAAGAGAATATGTTAATGGGAGACACAAGGAGGTGTCTTTTGCTTAACTAATGGTTATGTTATGATTGATGTGAACTAAAAGGAGTCATAAGGGGTCCCACCTACTAGTTATTATTTATTTATGACCCTTATTATAATTATTACTTTCCCCCCTAACTAAAGTTAGTTGAGTCTTTTAATTAACTTAACTAATGAATTGGTTGAACTTCTTCAACCAATTTTAATTTGTTAAAAACAAAAGGAAAGGGAGGAACAAAGGAGGATAGAAGCAGAAGCATGCTAAGGTTTGATCTTGGAGTTTATGTTGAGATAATTCAGTTTTCATTCATTCATATATTCATCACAACCTAATTCTCTTTTGTGATAGCAGGGTCTTATTGTAGACAACAATATTCAGGGCTGAATCAAATCATTCAGACACTTGTTTTTCAGAGGTGTTGATCTATCTTTGATAGTCTGTGTAGACTTGTCTGTTTGTGAATTAATTTTCATGACTGATAAAGGCTATTGTGCAGAGTCTAGCGGGCATCAATCTGTGGCAAGTTGATCCAACTTTTAGAGTTCAGTTTTGGTTTTCTATCAGAGGTCCTTTTTTATGTTCCATCGTGGATTTCTAAGTTTGACTTTGGTCCAAGATTTCTGTATGAGATTTTGTAAAGAAAATGACTCTTTGGTGAATTGGAATGAAATAAATGATTTCTTTATGTCTCAACTGTCTTGATTATCATCTTGGTGTCTTTACTTCTGCTCTTACATTTATTTCAACAACTATTATATTCAAAAAATTACATAAAAAGTGAATTTTCAGCAAGCGTTTTGCTGATAAAAGATTAGCCTAAGCACTCGTAATTAATACTTGTGAGTTAGGATATTATTTTGGTTGGCTATAAACATAGGGTGATATTCTCGTCTACTTTTATTTAGCCAAGTAAATTCTGAAAATGCTTGAGTAAGATCAATTCATATCTTTTTCTCAACACCTGGTTTGGTGATCGGATAGGTGGAAATGTTAGACTGCTACATGCCCATGGTCATAATAGGTCGACTCGTGATGAGACTTCCTATCCACCAACTATTACCTTGAGTGTTTATTTATCTTATAGGTTCTCTTTTTTAACTGATAAGATTTTTATTGCTTTTTCGAGAATCCCTGGGCAAAACATCTCAAAGGTTTCAATATTGGCTTTTACTCTTGCCTGCTACTTTTACCCTCTAGGCCTTTAACCCCTTCTTCCCACAAGGCAAGGTACAACCCTTCCTAGTGTGGCCAATCCCAATGCCCGAACAAAGGTAGGGGGAGATGAGAGGAATAGAGATGGAAAGTGGTAAGTATGGAGGGAACTGACGATGACCTTTCACAGACCCACCTAGTGACAACCCATCCTAAAGGGAGATCAACTTACTAGGGCATCATGTCACCCTTCCAGGTATGAACAAGTGAAAGAGAACAATTTCCAAGAAAATGTTATGAAATGAAGGAGAATTAAATGCAACATAGTCAAGTTCTTCAAGAATCAGAGTGACACATACCATGATACTCAGACTCATTACCTCATGGAGCAAGACTTACTGCTACTTCAGGACCAGTGTGGTGGGATGGATACTGCTGCTGCTGATAAATGGGTTGCACTGAAGAAAAGAGGGGCCCTCTGGGGCCATGGTCAATTCATCTGACTCTTGACACTCCATGTTTAGGACCTGTGTGCCTCGAGACATGATCTCCTTAGTTATCTCCAGGGTACGGGATAACAATCACCATTGATTTCCCTTCTGGTCTCAGAACCAAGGTAAAATCTATATCCCAGTCCTTCTCACTGGCTTCCTTCTTTGTCACTTAAACAATGAAATCTTCCTTGGAGGTATCATATCTCCTTGAAGCCTCTGAAGCTTCGATATTGCCTCCTCAACTCATGGCACCTATCTGTCAGTCCTGGAAGATGTCTCTTTCTCTCCAATCTGAATCTGAGGAGGAATACTTTTTGAATGAAATTTTCTAAGCCATTGACTCTCTAAGATTAGGCTTACTCCGAGTCTGCATGCTCCCTCTAAATCTTGACTCCCTTTGAGTCTAATCTCCTATGCACTGTTCTGGGGAGGCTGCTCTTCCCTACCTGATCTTGAGGGGTGACTCCCTCTGAACTCTAGCTCCTTCTGAGATGCTACTTGGTGGGGCCACCTCCCTCATCATTGGTGGATCCATCTGCTCCTCCTTATGATATGGCTCATCAATGTCATATATTTGTATCCCCCTTTGCATCTTGCAAAGTATCATGAGACCATGCTGGTCTCTTCCTGGTCACTGCAACGATTCTGGGTAGGCTCTTCTATCTCTACTGACTCTTTCTGATGATATGAAGAGTGATCAATTGAACCAGAGGGATATGTATGATAGTCTTCAGATCCTTCTACTCCTTACAATCGATCTCCATATGAGATACTCTGTATCCGCAAAAGTACCCTTCTTGCTAGAAGGTTCTAACTTCATCCTCTTCTCCTTTATTACATGGATGTGTACGATCATATGCACAACTCTATGTCAGGATAGTGTGCTCCATGTCTCATCTAGAGATCATCTACACTGTTGCCTCCTGCGACAGTCATTGTAGCTCCCTCTTAGAGCTATTACCTGTGACCTGCTCGAAACAAGAAACAAGAACAACAACATATCCATGGTAACCTCCATGGAATTTATGAGATAACCTACCTGGAACAAGGTCAACAACCAAGAACATCTCCTAGAGGATATCAATTTATCTTGTAAACAAGTTCATTATTAATATGCACATTTACTTAATGGTAGTCGTACCAACAATAATCAAGTGTTAATAAACTAGCAATAACAATAATAATAATAAAATTCTAAACACTGTTATTCTAGTTACAACACTTAAACTGCAACAATATAAAATATCAAACTTGATATGCAAACTTGGAGTTTAGCTGCTGTTGTCCCACTTGAGTTGTCTTCTATAGTTTCTTCTATTCCTCGGTCATGTGCTTGGAAGCACTACTGACTAAAATACATACTCTTCATCCTTTGAATTTTTCTCTTCAACATCTACTGCATGTGCATGGTGCTTTTTCTTTCCCTTTTCATGTCTAAGAGGACATTGTGCGGCATAATGTCCCATCTCCTTGCAGTTGTAGCATATGATCTTTGACGCATCCTTTTTATAACGTGGTCTCTTAGATCTCTTTGGACAACCTTCTGCCCTTTCTTTCCTTTTCTTCACTTGAGCAACAATGGCTTTATTTTCATTATCATTTGTCTTATGTGACTTGGATATTGATGCAGGAGCATCGCTCCACATCAACAGTGTGCCAGCCAGCCAACACATCCAACACGCATTCATGAAAGGGAGAGGCGCAGCCCTCTCGTTTTTCAAAATTTGAATTTGAATTTAATGTTGTAAGGATGATAGAGACCACATTATGCCTTTGTATTGAGGTTTCCTTTAATGGTTACCTGCAACTAAGTCCAGATCAGTCAGGTCTGTGACTTCCTTTTGTGTAATGTAGCCGTAGGAGTAGGAGCCGCTCTGAGATAGCGATAATACAGAGGTGGTGGATGAGGATAAGCTCAAGAGAGCCCTCTTTTGTAAAGAGTCTCTAAGAGCATAGATGATAGAGAATAGGAGAGATCTCGAGAGAGAGCCGAGACTTGTTACAATCCAACCTTTGTAAACACATTGTATAGATATACAAATTAATAGAAAATAAGTTTTTCCTGCATACTGTGTGTTTGATGTTTACATGTTTTTATGCATTTCATGTTTTAAATGCATAACTGGTGAAGCATTGCATAAGTTTCAATTTCTTTCTGTCTTGGAGTTTTCGAGTGCGAGGAGTGCACATAGTCCGCAAGGTGTGCGTTGAAAGAGGTGAGACAACCTCAGGAAATCTCAAGAGGGATAGCGTTGAACCTTCATCAACAGAGGTGCACAGAGTGCATAGGAAGGAACTCTGTCTCGAGTTCAGGGAAGACAGAACTACTGAAGGTTCTGGAGAGCTCTGCCAAGAGGGCATCGAGCGAGTGCATAGAGTGCACTAGGGAACTCTATTTCGAGTTCAGAGAGAAGAAGTGTTGAGGAGAGACACTTACAGAGTTGTTGAACACTCTGTAGGCTCTGCAAGGTGTGCATCGAGCAGAATAACGCCATGTGGGCGTAAAGAGTTTTCCTTTCCAGGAAACTTCTCGAATCTGAGTTATTCGAAATCTCAGGAGCACCAGGAGTGTGCGAGAGTGGACTTGTTCTAAGTCCATAAGCTTAGAAGAGAAAGTGCAAGAAGGACACGCACAAAGAAAACCTTTCAAGGTTTCTGAGTTGACTAAACTCAGAAGGGACAGTGTTTCTATAACGCAGACGAGACCCAAAGGAACCAGGTTCGCAAGAGGAAGAGTTGAAGGTCGATACCTTTGAGACTTAGAAAATATTCTAAGTCAAAAAGCCAAGAAAGCTCAGGAGGAAGAGAACATCTTTCGTTGGATCAGCACTGGGAAGAAAGATCCAGACCGTTGAATCTACGTCCAGACAACAGGAGGAGAGCGCGCAAGGAGGAC
Source organism: Picea engelmannii (assembly GCA_009831015.1). Taxonomy (NCBI): domain Eukaryota; kingdom Viridiplantae; phylum Streptophyta; class Pinopsida; order Pinales; family Pinaceae; genus Picea; species Picea engelmannii. The sequence continues at coordinate 46,486 of ML806729.1, forward strand.
AGATCTGAACTGTCAGATATAGCACCAAGGAATGATAGCCGTCGGATCCGGGAGAAGGTGCGAGGGGTTTAATCCCTGGGAAGCCACACAGAAGGGTAGAACAAATGTCAGAAACTTTGAGGGAGAAGTGTTGAGTTGCCATGAGCCGTCGGATCCAGAAAAGGTGCACGAGGTTTAAACCTTGTAACAGCAAGAGGAAGAGGACTCATCAAGTCTCGAAAGCATCAGGACCGTCCATTTTGGAGGACAGGTGGCAGAGATCTGGATCATTTTGCGAATTCGAGGTTCGTGAGTTTGGAGGCCAGACCAAATTCTTGGTTTCACGAAGTCCCAAGTTGCGAGGAGCAGGGAAGGAGATCCAGACCGTTGGATCCAAGCCATGGGAGAACCGTTGGATCAGAACCTCCACGTGGTATCGCATATCGGGGGTTGAAAGAGTTTCTTTTTGACTGTAGAAGTCGCAAATTGCCGAGCGCTGAGGGCTCTTGCGAACACGTGGCACATTCGTTAGGTGGGGACCGTGTGGTTGACAGGTGGCGTAACAACAAACGCCCAGAGAAAGGTGGAAGTGGGTGACAGGTGGTGGACACATGTCACCTTGGAAGGATCCAACCCATCACTGACTTATCGTGCTTCGGGATTTCGCAAAGGAGGAGCACAAGGGTTCAACACTCCAACTCGCAAAGTCGCGACTTGCGAGTAGTGCTAGCACTTAGCCCTAGCCGATGGTTATGTGTGGAAGGCGCTAACAAGGAGGAGCCATATCCATATCACATCTTGGGTATCAGCGTTTGGAGAAAGAGGAGTCGAGGGTCTTTGACTCATGAACTCGCGAGTTGTGAAAGGCGCTTGTGCTAAGGCCAGGTTGTGGTCACATGGAGATGTAAGGCTCGCGCCTGGTGTTAAGTTGCTCAGGGCGGGTTTTCATGAAGGACCTGTGGATTCGTTCAAAGGGTTCCAGCAGGAGCCCGAAGAGCCATTTCGACTCAGAAGAAGATCGATCCAGAGACTGGGAGGTCGCAGAACCCTGCTGAGGTAGGGGGTCTGCATCAGATATCAATCTGGATTCCTCTTGGGTATAGTCTGCCCATAAATTCTTAAACTTGGGCAATTTGCTTCTAGTGCAAATCCCTTGAACAAATGGATCCCAAGAGGAGGGAAATCCATTGAGTATAGTAGTCACGAGTTCAACATCATCTACTGGATCTCCAATGGCTGCTAACTGGTCCTTGATCTGTGAGATCCTCATAAAATAATTAGCTACTGTTTCTGACTTGTTCATTGTCACGTTTATGGGTCGATGCCCTAGAGTAAGCTTTCCACTGGTATTCTTACTTTCATAAAATCTGGTTAAAGCATCAAACATTTTCTTTGGTGTCTTCAGTTCTGATACATTAGGTATCATATGATCCTTTATTGAGTCTGTCAAGATCCTATTGGCCTTTATCTCATTCTTCCTAAACTTTTCTTTGGCGTCTTCTTCTTCTGGTTATGGAAGCATGTGCTTGATATGATCCAATAACTCATTCTCTTCTAGAATGAGGAGAAGTTTGTGCTTCTAGGATATGAAGTTATCTGCTCCATCCAATCTATCTTCAACTCTCATGCTAGTTGACACTTTCGTTGATAGAAACCCTAGCTTTGAAAAACTTCGATTTTTCAAACTTCATGAAATTGCAAATTGAGGGTTGCAGGGGGTGCGCTAGGGTAGGGCACACTGCTCTGTGTAAATACAAGTCTCGATGCCTTTGGAACTAATGTTCAACGAGCTTGACAAAGATATTACGGTGCAACGACAAGGTGTTGCTGCAAGTGATCTTCCTTCCAGTGGTCAAACTCTTCTGAAGGTAACCAACTCTGAAACCATGTTAAATTTTCTTTATTTACAGAGCATTAGAGTTACCAATGTTATTTTAGTTTGTTACCATTAACATATATATATATATATCATGTACTAAGCAGTAGTAGCATAAACAAGAGACAAAAGAACACAAGAGAGTTATCCTTGGAAAACCCACAATTGGCAAAAAGACCCCAACTAACCTTTCTTAGATAGATTCCGTTCAGAAAGTCCAACCATTCACAAGCGCTCAAGAGCCACAGACAAGATATAAACCCTAGCACTAGGGTAGCGCACCTCTAGTGCTCACAGCTACAACAACAAAATAGTACAAGAAGAGTGCACCTCCTTAGAGAGATAGCGCACGAGATAAAGTAGCCACCAAGAATAACCAAAACACTAGCTCTACATCTCCTCTTGCTCCTCAGACTTGCATACCTTTCCCTCAGTGAGTGAGTGTGTTGTGAATGTGTTCAAATGAGCTAGACATCCTCCTTATTTATAGTCTTCAAGTCAACTGCCTGGGCCGACTTCTTCTCTGGAAATCTTATTTTTTACTTTATTCTTCTCTGTGTGGGCCGACTTCTCTTATGGGTATTCTTCGTGCTGTTTAATGGTCTTCCCGAACTTCCGAAATCTTCTCTTCATCTAAGAAAGGTATTCTAGAGGAAATTTCTTCCCACAGCTACCAAAACATCAACAAATTGAAGAAAAAATGAGGTATTTAAAATGAAAAATAAGAATATAGCCAACCATAATAATAAAAAAACAAAAAAGAAGGGACCATAATAATTATAAAAGTCTATAATACAAAAAACCAACATAGATCTATCTTAACCCTAAAAAATTTAAGCACTAAGAGAACTACCTCTGTTTCTATTGATCCCTCTCGGTGCTTATTAGATCCAGGGTTGAGATGGATCTACAGTAGTCTTGTTAGAGTTGGGTACTTCGATCTCCTCTATTACAGGGTGTTCCTTTCGACACTTATTCAAATGGACAGATCAATGGTATTATTATTCTAGTGGATTAGTATGGCTAGGATATGTCTTCTAGCCCTCTTCCATTGGATAAGTAGTTCAATGATAATATTTTCCACGGATGAGCAATTTGATGGCAACATTCTTTCAATAGATGAGCAGTTCAATGATCACTTTCCTTCGGGGAATGAACAATGCATAGTTGATTCCTATACAAGATGTTTCTTGCAACACATCTATTTGTTGAAATATTGTAACTGTAAAGAGTAGTCTATTTATTATTGAGTCATTATTAATTAGATCAATCCCCTTTTGTGGATTGATCATGTTGGGCATTGTAAATGACCGAATCCCCTTTTGTGGATTGGTCAATTCCTAATTATATTATGAAAATTAAGAAGTCGTCCCCCAGGCCCAATTAAAGTGGTTTTAACCACTAAGAAGAGAAATCGGCTTTGCCCAATGAAGAGACACCTTTGCAGCACCTTCCAGCTAGTATAAATAAAGGAGGCTAGTGCCTCATTTGTTCACTCACTCATTCACTCATAAATTGTGCAAGTTTGGAGAGCTGCAGTTGGGAGAAGAAGGAAGAGAGAGGCAAATTTCTCAGTGTTGGATATTCTCTAGTGTCTTAGTTCATTGTCTTGGCATTGTATGGGCTATCTATATTAAGAAAGTTTTGTTGGGTTTTCTCCCCCATGAGGGTTTCCTAGGATAAATGCTGTGTATCTTGTGATTGTGTTTCTCTCAATGATCCTACCTATGCTATGGTTATCTAGTAAATTGAAAAGAAACCTAATAATAGCTCAAAACTTAGCATGGTTTCAGAGCTAAGATGAAGAGAGAACCTTTCACTGGATAAGCAAAAACGTCATTGTCGTCGTACAAGAAAATTAGGGCTTTTTGTTTGAGAGGAAATTTTACCTAAAAACCATCTAGAAAAGTGTGCCCTACCCTAGTGAATCTTTTGGCAGCTTGAGCACACCTTTTCAGTGGATAAAGTCTCCAGAAAGTCAAACCCTAGTTTTGACTGGTACTAGAAAACCAGAAAACCAGAAAAACCAGGAAACCAGAACCAATACCAGTCCAGATTTCTGCAGGTTAATTTTCAAGGGGAAAAACTTGAAATTTTTGAAATCTAACAGCTCCAACAAACTCGCCTCAGCCCAGTGCATCTAGTCCCTGGATCAAAATTTCAAAAATTGAAGTTTATAAAATTAGGGTTTCCTCATAAAACCCTACGTTGCAGTTGCAGTTACAATTTCAGTATCAGTTGTAGTACCAATTGCAGTCACCCTTGAAGTTTTTAAAGGGTTGGTAATTATTACCACTGCTACCAGATGGTGCCACTACCTGCAAATACCATGAGAGGTATGTACTCACATATGTTTAAACTATTAAGCTTTAAAGGGTATTTGCAGGAGAAGGGATCTCTTGCCATAGATCCAGTAGGATCTCAGATCCAACACATTTAGAGGAATAGTGCAACCCAGGTTTGAGTATTCTGATATGCATCTATTTGTTATGACATTATTTTGATATAGGTTGCATGTTGAAGCTATGACCATCATAATAACCTTTGGTCAAAACTAAAGTCAAGGTATTAGATTGATTAAAGTTGAGATTATATAGTTTATTCTCTAACCTAGCCTTCTGTCAAGATAACATATTGTCTTAGTACAAAAGACAGGTTGAAGAAAGCACTTGTCATCTTGACTAAAGGAGACTTGGAAGAAAAGAAACACACTCATTCTTGAGAACACGACTCCAGGTTCCAGGTTTTATTAATTAAGTTGATAAGATTCAAAGTTACACGTGACAATTTGATAACTACCCCATTACAAGTAAATGCTATAGTTGAGGTAACAGTGTTTGAAAAGTATTATACTTGGTAGCATGTGAGGATATTGAGATAAATACTTAATGTAATCATTTACCAGATACAACTAACATCTCCTCTAGGAGAAACTTCTTGTGTTGGTTCCAGGTTACCATGGAAGAATGTTTGATCACAGCACTAGAAGAGTGTTGATCTCATTTCATATTGTATTTCTTACTTTTGATCTTTGTTTCAGGCAGGTCACAAGTGATAGCTCTAAAGGAGCTACTATGACGATTATTTGTGCCATTGTTTTATTACTATTATGAAAATAGTATTATTCTTGCATGTTGTTTTATTGACCTTGTTTTAGGTCACATGTGATAATCCCGAGGAAGATATAGTGAAGGTTACATAAGGCAACATATTAGATGAGACATGAAAAAGACTATGTACATGACCATATACATTCATGTACCAAAAAGATGAAGAAGAAGCTATTTTTGAGATCCAAAGTATGTCATATGGAGATTGATTGTAAGGAGCAGAAGGCTCCAAAGATGACCGAACATTAGAACAATAACTCGCAATAGAATTGTTCAAAGGATAATGAAGCCACCTTGACAAGAAACATAATTCACTTGAATTCTGACTCAACTTTTCATATTTAGACTAGGTATTCAACACCAAGTATACCCTGTAAGAGATGATGAAGTACTTATAGACTCAGAAGAAATCAAGAGTAAGACTGATCTTAGAAAGGATCAGATGAAGAGACAACTTCTAGGACTGGGAGACATATCCCTTAGAAGACTAGATCATAGCTTCAGAAAATTCTAGGAGATATGAAATTTCCTGGGAAGATTCCCTTGCTTCAGTGACAAAGAAGGAAGTTGGTCAAAAATACCATGATATGGATTTTTCCGTGAGACTAGAAGATAAGTCAATATTGACTTCCAAGATTGATCTAACAGATCAAGCATGTTGCAGATGTACAAAGCCTGATGTCCATAGGATTCTCCCAACAAGAGGGAGAATACTATGACAGGACACTTACTCCAATAATTGAAGAAATAGTTTCAGTATTCATGAAGACACCCAGAACAACCATGATTCATATATAGTATGAGATGCAGGGGGAGCAATCCCTATATTTAAAATTGAGTGGCAGTTGGTGCAGTACATTAGTTGGGTCATGGAGACATGACTACAATAAAAGATAGAGTTACCTCCATGAAAGAAGAAGAGATACCTTCAGTATCAGTTATTGAGCCACTCTGAGTTTCATATGAAGTTGTTGCCGTGATGAAGTAGAGGAGTTACTCTCATATTTCAATAGTCACAGTGAGAATGGAGCAACCATTCTCAATTTCAGAGCAACTGCAGGTGCATAGTCCCACTTCCAGAGGAACAATTGCAGAGAGAGTAGAGGACATACTCCTAGAAAATAAGACAGATAATGCTTTGCAGAAAGCACATAGAGCTAGCACATGATTGTGCATATTGAATTGTAGCTGAGCAAGTGTACTAGGTTGGTACAAAGTGATGTGAACATTTGATTTGAAGTTGAAGATATAAAGACTCATGTCTGCAAGATGAAACAAGCTCCTAGAGCTTGGTATGGCAGAATTGACAATTTCTTGACGAGATTGGGCTTTACTAAGAGTAAAGATGATTCTAACCTTTACTTAAAGGTTATGAGAAAGTTATATTATTGTTGTATGTGGATGACTTATTCTTAACTAGAGAAGAAAATCTCATCACAAAATTGTAAGAAGAAGGTCACTGCAAAATTTGAGATGAAATACCTAGGCCTGATGCATTATTACTTAGGTCTTGAAGTTTGACAGAGCCCATAGAAGATCTTCCTTAACCAAGGGAAGTATGCAGTAGAAATACTAAAGAGGTTTGATATGTTGGAATGTAAATCCATGAACACACCCATGGAAATGAATTTGAAGCTCCTCGTAGATACCTCGTCAGAATTGGTTGATGCTACTCTGTACAGACATATTATTGGTTCGTTGATGTATCTGACGAATACAAAACCGGATATATGTTTTGTTGTGAACACCTTTGAATCAACATCTGATAGAGCCCAGACATGTTCACCTTGTAGCTGCAAAACATGTGATGAGATACCTTAAGGGTACGCTAGATTTTGGTCTCTGTTATATAGAGATCACGACTTCAGATTGTATGGATACACTGATTCAGATTGAGCTGAAAGTGTTTCTGATAGAAAGAGCACTTCAGGATGTTGTTTCAGTCTAGGGTCAGGCACGAATTCATGGCAGAGTAGGGAGCAATCCAACATTTCTCCTAGCACGGAAGAAGCAGAATACATTTTTGCATGTTTTGCAAGTTTTGAAGCCATATGGCTTGGGATATTGTTGATAGATCTATTTGATCTGGAGATGGAAGCCACCGTAATCCTATGTGATAACCAGAGTTGTATAAAGATGATGTGTTCCATGATGAGTCAAAGCACATAGAGATCCAACATAACTTCATTCATGATATGATGCAGAGAGGAGCTATAAAGCTCCATTATGCTGGCGCGAATGAGCAGGTTGCAGATGTGTTGACCAAGCCTCTGTCTCATGTAAAGTTTGAGCACTTTCGAGACAAGCTTGGTATAGTACGAAAGGGCCTCCCTCGAAACGAGGAGTAGTGTTGATGCCAGTCTTGTGCTGAAGATTTCCAGCTTCATGCCGATGTTGATGTGATGCCAGCCTTGTGCTGAATATTTCTAGCTTCGTGCTGATGTTGATGTGATGCCAACCTTGTGTTGAAGATTTCCAGCTTCATGCTAATGTTTATGTGATGCCAATGTTGTGTTGAGGATTTCCAGTTTCGTGCTGATGTTGATGTGATGCTAGCCTTGTGCTGAAGATTTCCAGCTTCGTGCTGATGTTGATGTGATGCCAGCTTTGTGCTGATATTTATGTGATGCCAGCTTCATGATGAAGATTTCCAGCTTAGTGCTGATGCTGATGATGCTTCATCCTTCATGTTGTGATGTTGTATCAACCTCGTGCTGTTATTGATATTGATGATGTATTAGTGTTATACTAATCTAGGCCCAATTAAAGTGGTTTTAACCACTAAGAAGAGAAGTCGACCCTGCCCAGTGAAGAGACACCTTTCGAGCACCTGCATTGCTCAGTGTTGGATATTATCTAGTGTTTTGGTTCATTGTCTTGGCATTGTATTGGCTATCTATATTAAGGAAGTTTTGCTGGGTTTTCTCCCCCATGAGGGTTTCCCAGGATAAATGCTGTGTGTCTTGTGATTGTGTTTCTCTCAGTGATCCTACCTATGCAATGGTTATCTAGTAAATTGAAATGAAACCTAATAATAGCTCAAAAATTAACACTATTTTGGATGGGCATCTTAGTATTGTAGTCTCCTAGGTGACAAGTAGTTTGGTGGCAACATTCTTCCAACAAATTATTGGTTCCACTTTTGTATTGAGTTGGGTCATCACAAACCCATT
>ML806729.1:54826-69922 GCA_009831015.1 Picea engelmannii
ATCCATTCTGGTAGGCTCCAATTTTGTACGGGGACAATAAATAGACTTCAATTGCCATGACAAAAAGAAGTATTAGCAGATACATTACTTCCATTATTGGTGCTTTAAAATATTCCATTGTTTCTTCTTAGGCATTAAAAAGAAACAATGAAAACAACCAAAGTGCTTTTAGAGTGTAACTGTTTTTGTTTCTTTGTTTTCCGTATTTTCATTCATATTTTTTTTTGACATTTCCCCAAAATGTTTCTATATTGCAGTGTATTTAACCCCAAAACTTTAGAGCAATCATATAAATTGTAGTGCAAAACCCAAGAAGACGAGAAAAGAGGGATACAAATAGAGAATTATGTTATTTTTCCTTTTCAAGGGGGCAACCTCCAAGAGCAATGCTCCAAATACAATAACAATTATTGTCGAAACAATACATAACCTTCTACTCAATATATAGCTATCCATAGAGAATCTTAACTACATATGGGCCCCTTATAATGAGGTCCAACCAACTAATTTGGGTGTTATTACTAAAAATGATCATTTATTACAATGAGTGACTATTAACTAACTATTTAATGGGCCTTATTCAAGGAAGGTGGCCTCATACATTAATACAATATCTAATTAAGGGGGTTAGGGTAGGACCCTAACATTCCCTCCCCCATCAAAAAAAATGTTGTCCTTAAGGCTGAAGGAGAGGACATTGTTGTAGAATTGTTATCGATTCTCATGCGGTATCTTCTAGTTGCATATCTTTCAACTTGATCAATACTTTCTTGATCACGCACTAGCACAATTGGCGTTCTCTGGTATCCAATACTGCTTTTGGTTGGAGCCAAATGGAACCTTCTTTATCAAGTTCTGGGCAGGTTGGTTTGCACTTTGCAATTTGATCCCACAACTTCTTCAGACAAGACATATGAAAGATTGGATAATCTTGGAGTGGGTTGGGAGAGCTAGCTTGTAGGCGATTTGACCAATGTGTTATATGACCTGATAGGTTCCATAGAACTTGGGAGCTAACTTTTGGGGAATTTTATCTTTGAGCAATGTTTGTTTATAAGGTTGTAAGCGAAGAAACACTTGATCCCCTTCGCTAAAAGAACGCTCAAATCTATGTTGGTAAGATTTTTGTTCAATTTGATTTTGCGCCATAAAAAAATGTTCTTGAGGATATAAATAATGGCTTCTTTCATATGAAGTGTTCTATCTACTACATGAGCCTTGGAAGTGCCTAGTACATATGATGCCACTGATAGGGGGTTTTGGCCATAAACAATTTCATATGGTGTAATTTTGGTAGCTCCATGATAAGCGGTGTTGTACCACCATTTAGCAAGGGGAATCTATTGTGCCCATTGGTGCGGCTTTTCGAAAGAAAAACATCTCAAATAGGTTTCTAGGCACTTGTTGACCACTTCTATTTGACCATCAATTTGAGGATGATATGTAGTGCTCATATTCAGTTGTGTACATTGAAACTTAAATAGTTCCTCCCAAAATTTGATGGTGAATGTTGGGTCCTGATCCGAGACAATGGAAGTGGGCATACCATGTAGCTTAAAGATTTGATTCATGAAGGCTCAGGCCACTAAGGAAGAAGCGTAAGGATGTGCTAGGGCACAAAAATGAGCATCTTTTGAAAGACGATCAAGAACTACCATGATGACTGATTTGTTGCTTGCTTTTGGGAGTCCCATGATAAAATCCATTGAAATGTCGGTCCAAATCTATTTTGGGATTGGTAATGGTTGCAATGCCCTTGGTATCTACACTGTCTCTCTCTTGTTTCTTTGGAAAGTGTCACAGGATGCTACAAATTCTTTGTAAATGTGTTGAACCTGGACAAAATAAGATCTAGCTGGGAATTGACATACACAGTTGCAGAGAAAATAGAAGAAAAGAGAAGCAAGAGAGAAAGAATGGGAGAATTCTCATTAACCAAATGAATGAATGATAATTTACACATGATTATACTCTGTGTAACTCAACCAATGTGCACTGGAGGAGAAGCCAATGCACCATAGTGGTGGTCTAGAGTGATATGGACACACACCAACAGATACAAGAGTAAACTGCCACCTAGTCTAGTCTCTCGGGTAGTTTCGGGAGTGAACTACCACCTGCCTGAGTTAACTAGTCTATTAGTCTTCAGTTAACTCACTGAAACAAAGTGAAGTGAGGTGATCAGGTAATCATGAGTAATGTGCTAGTCTGGTGATGATCCCAAGGACAATTCACATTAGCTGGTGATGATCCCAATGCTGCATGGTGATAACGCTAATGTGGCATCTAGACTCCACTCAACTGATCAAACTAAAGTGTAAATTGAAGAGAATATTCTCCCTAAAATATAGGAGACTAAATAATGACTAATAAACATAGGAAAAACCTTAGGAAAAATAAATCCTAGGTGTGTGTGAAGTAACTCCAACACCCCCCCCGAACATCACTATGGTGAATATAAAGGATGTGTCTCGAGAACGAGGCCATGTTAGGTACCCAAATACAAAAAATACACTGAAATAAACGAGGAAAGAGGGAAAACCTCATGGGAAAACACCCCCCCTCAAAGTACAATGTATGTAAAAAGAAGAACTGACAGTTGCTAGGCAACTGTGTCCTTCACTCCAAGACGACTGTGTAGAGAAAATGAAACTTCTGCTTAGTGAAGGCCTTGGTGAAGATGTCTGCAGTCTGTTCTGCTGAAGGACAAAACTGCAGGTTGATGATCCCCTCGTGTAATAAGTCCTAGATGTAGTGCATGTGGATCTCGATGTGCGTCGTCCGCTGGCTTTGAGCTCGATCTTTGAAGAACTTCAGAGTGCTCTGGTTGTCACACTAGATGACGATTGACCGATGAAACTGAATTCCCAACTCAGAGAGAAAATGTTGTAGCCACATAGCCTGAATGGTTATGTTAACTACCCCTCTGTACTCTGCCTCGACTGAAGATAGAGAAATATCAACCTGCTTCTTGCTCGATCAATAGATAGGATCGTAACCAAGACTGAGTGAGTAACTAGATGTGGACTTGCGATCAATGCTATTGCTAGCCCAGTCAGAATCAATGAACCCGATAAGGTCCAATGTAAATTCTGCTGAATAGTGAATCCCAAAGGTGATGGGGCCCTGTACGTATCAAAGGATACACTTTGCAACCTTCCAATGTAGCTCATGTGGCTCTTGCATGAACGTGGAGAATGCTCCAATTGCCTAGGAGGGGTCTAGTCTGGAGTGTGTGAGATACAAAAAGCTCCCCACTAGCTGTCTGTACAGTGTGCTTTCAACCAATGGAGTGCCCCCACCATCTTCAAGTCTAAATATTGATAGGAAAGGAGTCGGGGAAGACTTGCAGTCTGTCATGTGAAATCTCTCAAGGAGATCTTGTGCATACTTGGCCTGGGACAGTTTGATGCCTAATGCATCCTGACTGATCTTGAGTCCAAGGAAGAAGCGTAGAAGACCCATGTATGTCATCAAGAAATTGTCATGCAAAATCCTCTTGACTACAACAATCACTGAAGTCGAGCAACCAATGATTAGCAAATCATCAACATACAGAACTAGGAGTAGAAGTGAATCAACTATCTTGAGCATGTAAACATTCGGGTCTAACTTACAGCGTACAAAGTTTTGTGACAATAGGTAGGAGTCTATCTTGGCATACCATGTCCTTAGAGCCTGCTTAAGGCCATAAAGAGACTTCTTCAGTCGACATACCAAAGACGAATCTTGCATAAATCCCTGGGGCTGTTCCATATAGATCTCCTCAGAGATATCACCATGAAGAAATGCATTCTTCGCATCCATTTGATGGACTTTCCATCCTTTGGCTGCCGCAATGGAAAGTGCCAAACGTATGGAATCCATCTTCGCTACTAGAGCGAAGGTCTCATCATAATCAATGCCATGCACCTGTTGAAAGCCTTTGGCAACAATCCTGGCTTTGTATCTGCTAATATTTTCATTCACTGTGCTCTTGGTCCTGTAGACCCATCTACACCTGACAAGTTTCCTTCCTGAAGGAAGGGGAACCAAATCCCAAGTCTGGTTCTCAAGGAGGGAGTTGTACTCCTCCTGCATGGCAGATTCCCAAAAGGGATTTCCAGCAGCCTTGGCATACAACTATGGATCTGAAGATTGAACCAAGAAAAGATGCCTTAGTGGCAACGATTGAGTGGCAATGAGTGCAAGAGGAGGCTCCTCGAAATCAGACCGAGTCCTCCTAGTATCAGCTGGATCCCCAACAAGATCCCCTGCATCCCAAAGAGTAGTATAGGCCCACTTAGGCCCCCGATTTGGCACTGCATCAACATCTAGATGCACTAACTCTGCATCTGACTATACTGACTCTGTATTTGGATCATCTAAATCCTTTGAATCCTCTGAATCAGAACTATCATCTGAAGAAGAGTCGCCATGTGCATGCTCATCATCTCTGACAAGTAGAAGAACAAAGGTGTCTACATGCCGTTGCTAAGGTACATGCGAGACACTTTCCTCGAATTGGACACTACGTTCAATGATGAGCTGATCTGAGGAAAGATCAATGAGTATGTATCCCTTTACACCGTTGGGGTATCCAACAAAGATACAATCTGTGCACTGTGGATCAAGTGCCTTGCTCTTCTTAGAGGGAATCATGACCCATGCACGTGAACCAAAAATATGGAAGTGGGTCACTTCTGGTTTGAGGCCGCTCCAAGCCTCCTAAGGGGTCTTATCCTTGACAAATCTATGGGGAGATTTGTTTTGGATGTAGGTTTCACAATTAAGTGCTTCAACCTATAATCTCTGCGAAAGTTACTTTGCATGTAGCATGCAAGATGCCATCTATTTTAGAGATCTATTTTTCCGCTCAACAACTTCGTTTTGCTGTGGAGTATAGGGAACTATGCGCTGTAACTGAATCCCTACCTCATGACAAAGATTATGTATCTCATGGTTGACATACTCTCCCCCGTTATCTGTTCGGAGGACTTTGATTTTATTTCCTGACTGTGTCTCAACAAGGGATTTGAAATCTTTGAGGTGTTGAAAGACCTTTGATTTTTGCGTGAGAAAGTAAATCCATGTGAAGCGTAAGAAATCATAAAAAAAAATGAGCACGTACCTTGCTTTACTGATTGATGGATGCGAAAAAGGTCCCATGAGGTCACTATGGATCAGATCTAAAAGAGAGGAAGCCTTCTGAGTCTTTCCTTTGTCAAATTTCTATTGAGGGTGTTTTCCAAGAACACATCCCTCACAAATTCCTTGGAGAAGTGGATGTCGAGTAGACCATCAACCATTCCCTGCTTGCTAAGCTGTTGGATATATCTGAAATTTAAATGCCCGAACCTTTCGTGCCATATCCTATTGCTTTCATCAGCATGGGTAAGCAATAATACAAAATCTGGTTCAATAAATTCAAAAAATGTGTAGAGTCTAGATTGATGATTTACCTCACCAGTAGCAACCCTGGAATTGGTTTGCATGTCATAGATATCCACTAGATCAGGTGTGAATATGACTTTCTTTCCGGTGCCAGAGTTTGTCATCTGATACATGGAGAGAAGATTGACAGAAAGTTTGGGAACGTGCAACAAATTTTCAAAGCTGTCGTTTGTGAGTTCAATTCTTCCTTTGCCGGTGACCTCGACTGGAGAGTTGTCCCCCATCAGAATAGGAGGGCCTTTGCATGCGTCCAATGAAGAATAAACTTCTTTTGTGGCATCCATGTGGTGTGATGCTCCTGAATCTACGATCCATGCATCAGAAGAGGAGTTGATGGCAGTCAAAACATGACTAGAATTGCCTTTCTTGGGATTATGATCTTATAGCTTCTTTTTCTTGGCACCCTCGGGGATGCGATCTCCATGGTTGTTTTCTTGAAGTATTTGGGACATTAGATCTATCTGTTTCTGCATACATGCGGATTCTGGATGAAATCCTTTATGGCAGTAAGTGCATTTCTCCCATTTTCTTCCCTTTCCACCTTTGGATCCGGAGGCATCATTGAAGGGTTTTGAGTACCCTTCTTTCTTCGGATTTGCATGTGATTTCCTTTTTTCTTTAACTTTAGATTTATGATATTGATGATCGTTGCCATCTTGCACAGTAAGTGCATGCGCCTTTGGGCCTTTGATTTTTCCCATGTTGACGAGCTTGTTCTGCTCTTGTGTCAGAGACTCGATAAAGTCCTCAAGAAAGGGCATCTTCTAGGTGGCTCCAGAGGCGAATATAACTGAATGAAATGTGGAAACACTGATTATTCTGTACCAAGTTTGGAGAGAATGGTGAGAACCATTTGTTTCTCCTTAGATTTATCAACCCCGCAAGCCTTGAGTTGCGACAACAAATCCTTATATTTGGTAAAGAAAACTTGGATATTATTGAAGCGTTTTGGATCAATTGTGAGCAATTCCACCTCGAGCATGTGTCCCCTCATCTCATCTTGTTTTCCAAAAATCCCTTCCATGGTGTCCTAGGCTTCATTGGGGGTTTTACAGGAGGGTATGTGAAAGAGGAGTTCAGGAGAAATGAGACTGCAAATTGTTTCGAACGCTTCATCCATTTGATTTAGATACTTGGATTTTTCTATGCTTGATGTTGGTTCTGTCTCTGTGTTCATGGCTAACTTGTACAATCCTATGCTTCGAAGATGCATTATCATCTTCTCCTTCTATGCAAAGAAATTGTAAGGTGTAAGAATGAATTCTTTTGAAAATTCCATTTTTCCTTTGTTTTCAATCTTCAGTCCTGCAAAAATAATTTGGTGTGTCTTTTCCCTAGCAGTTCGTCGGCTCTGATACCATGTAAATGTGTTGAACCTGCACATAATAGATCTAGCTGAGAATTGACATACACGGTTGCAGATAAAATAGAATAAAAGAGAAGCATGAGAGAAAGAATGGAGGAATTCTCATTAGCCAAATGAATGAATGATAATTTACACATGATATACTCTGTATAACTCAACCAATGCGCACTGGAGGAGAAGTCAGTGCACCATAATGGTGGTCTAGAGTGATTTGGACACACACTAGCAGTTATGGGAGTAAACTTCTACCTAGTCTAGTCTCTCAGGCAATGACGGGAGTGAACTGCCACCTAGTTGAGTTAACTAGTCTATTAGTCTTCAGTTAACTGACTGAAACAAAGGGAAGTGAGGAGGAGATCAAGGAATCACGAGTAATGCACTAGGATAGTGATGATACAAAGGACAATGCACATTAGTTGGTGATGATCCCAATGCTGCATGGTGATAATACCAATGTGACATCTAGACTCCAATCAACTGATCAAACTGAAGTGTGAACTGAAGAGAATATTCTCCTAGAAGAATATTCTCCCTAAAATATAGGAGACTAAATAATGACTAACAAACATAGGAAAAAATTTAGGAAAAATAAATCCTAGGTGTGTGTGAAGTAACTCCAACAGTCTTGGATATTTGTTTTCATGCCATCCCAGAAGAATGAACACTTAGTTCTTTCATAGGTTTTATGAAAGCTAGAGTGATCAAATATTGGTGATGAATGTAGCTCCATTAAGACTTGCTGTTTTAAGGATGAATCCTTTGCTAGAACAATGCACCCTTTATACCACAATGTATCTTGTTGCCATTTATAACTCTTAGGTGGGTTGGGATCTCTCTGAAGCTATTGGATGAGTTACCTTAAAGTATCATTTGCTAGCCATTCCTTTTGGGCCTCCTCGAGCCATCCTGGACTTGGTAATGATAAGACAAAGAGTGACCCATCCTCTTTGAATTGTCTAGATAAAGCATCCACCACAACATTCTCTTTACCATTTTAATATCTAATCTCATAATCATACCCGAACATCTTGGTGACCCATTTATGTTTCTCTAGTGAAGACAACCGTTGTTCAAGCAAGTACTTCAGGCTATGATGGTCAGTATTGATATGAAAATGCCTCCCTATGAGATATGGGCACCAAGACTCCACTGCATGAAGGATAACCATCATTTCCTTCTCATATGTGGGTTTTCCAAAATTACGGTCACACAATTGTTTATTAGTGAATGCCAAGGGGCATCCTTACTGCTTCAAGACCTCTCGTTGAAGCATCACATTCCAAGACAAAAGTCTTATTAAAGTCAGGTATTACTAATATTGGAGTAGTACACATGGAATCCTTTAAAGTAGCAAAGGCATGTGATGCTACCTCACTCCAAACAAAGGCATTCTTTTTAAGGAGTGAAGTTAGGGGAGTTTCAATTTTGCCATAATTTTTCACAAATTTCCTGTAGTACCTTATAAGTCCTAATAATCCCCTCAAGCTCTTCAGTATTTTTGGACGAGGCCAATCTTGCATCACTGCCACTTTCTTGGGATAAACTGATACGCCCTCCTGACTTACAACGTGACCCAAATATTCAACCTCATGAGCCCCAAAAGCACATTTGGAGCGCTTCACAAATAATTGGTTGTTTCTCAAGAGTTGCAAGGACTTATCAACATGCTCTATTTGTGATTCCCATGTTTTACTATAGATCAAGATATAATCGAAGAATACTAGATCAAAATTGCGTAGGAAGGATTTGAAGATCTTGTTCATGAGACTTTGCAAAGTGGATGGAGCATTACAAAGGTTGAAAGGCATAACTAGAAACTCATAATGATCTTCATGTGTTTGGAAGGTTGTCTTTGGGATGTCTACATCTTTCATCTTGATTTGGTAGTATCTTGAATGTATATCAAGCTTAGCAAAAATATTTGCTCCGTGAAGTTCATCAAGGATATTATCAACAACAAGGACGAGAAATTTGTCCTTGAGTTTTAACTTATTGAGAGCTCGAAATTTAGGACACATACGCCAAGTGCCTTCCTTATTTAATACCATGACTACTGGTCACGAGTAAGGGCTTGTACTAGGATTTATGGCTCCCCACCTCCAATAGCTCCTGATTGATTTTTTCCATTTCATTCTTTTGTGCAAAAGGGTGGCAATGAAGACATACATTTGGCGGTTGACTTCCTGGAATCAAGGGAATGCCATGGTCATTCTCTCCTCGAGAAGGGGGTAAACCCTTTGGTGTCTCAAAGACCTGATGATGTTTGTCAAGGACTAGATACAAGTTTGGGTGGATTTCTTCTGTTGGGTAATCCATAACCTGTATGGCATTAAATTGGGAAATAATGCTAGAGTGACCCTTCTTTAATAACTTCTCCATACGATGAGAGTTGACTGTTTTAGGAGAGCCTAATTGAAGCCATCAAAGGGTGTGTACATGACCCTCTTTAGTAAAACTCGTATAGAGTTCTTTAAATCCATGGTGACTAGTCCCAACGTATGTAGCCATTCTGCCCCTCATACTATATGACACCCATCCATATCAATGGAAAATAGATGGGTTTTGAGATGATAGTCTCCCATTTGGAGTCTAACATTTTCACATCTTCCCCCACATTTCATCATACCTCCATTGGAGATCATGATTCGTAAGTTGTGCAATGGGTGTACAAAACAATGGGTTTCTTCTACCAATATTTAGTGAATGAAATTATGAGTATTGTCACTGTCAACTAGGAGTATGAATTTTTGATGCTTGATGTAACTCGTGAGTTTCAAGGTTTGTGGATTTGAAATGTCTGATAATACATATAGGGAGTTAAGTGGTTCTTCATGAGAGAATGGAAGTTCAATATCTGCTTGAGTTTGAGTGTTGGTTTCTTCAACTTGTAACTCTAGTGTCTCTTCGATACTCATGTCTTCGGTTAGGGCATGAGTGGTCATATAAATTTGGAACAATTTATGTTCTTTACATCGATGACCTAGAGCATATTTTTCATCACAGTTATAGTAGAGTTCTCGTCTTTGAAGATTTTCCATTTCTGCAGGAGACAACCTTTGTACTTTCAAGGGATGAGTAGGAGTTGTGCTTGCAGAAGTACCTTGGGGATGACAAATGCGGGGAATGAAGGCTGTTTTTTTTGTTTGTGCATTGATCATCATCTTTGCTTCTAGGGCCTTTTGTGTTGCTTCCAACAATGTAGTGGGACATTGTATTCTAACTTGTGCTTGAATCTCCTCCATGAGGCCACTAATGAAACATTCTTTTTAGAAAGAATTTGTTAAGTTCTCTGTACAAATAACTAATTGCTCAAACGCTGCCATATAGTCTGTGATTGGTAAGCCACCCCAAATAGTGAGTATCTTTCTTGAAATGTGCATAGAAAACTTTAACAAACTGGATCCAAGTGATATATCCTGCATATGCTTTTTACGCCATTCCCACATTGCCATTGTTTCAGATCTAGATACATTACCCCCACCCCGAGTTTCATCATGTCATCAGTAATGTCCTGGGGGAGAAGTAATGTTCCATCTGGGTGACCCATCCAAATGGGTCAGAACCATCAAAATTGTTCAGGTCCACCTTAGGAGAACAATGCCATATGCTATTATCCATTGATCTATTGTTTTGCAGACTCGATAAGGGTTGTGGGTGGTTAAATAGTCTTGAGTGAGAAGATTCTCCCTAGTGTGGCTTAATGTGTTGTGGAGTCTAGTGGTTTTCTTCTGGTACCAAGTTTTCATACCTGTCAAATTATCCATAAACGTGTTTTGGAAGTTGTTGAGCTTCTCCAACTGCTTATCCAATGTCTCATTGAACCCACTTATCTCATTCTAAATTTTCTTAAGCTGCTCATTCATGCAGTCCAACCCACGTGTAGTAGTTCATGTTGTCTGGAGAAGTATGAGGGGGTTTATAGGGTGCCCTTCATGGGTGAGCTTACTGAGACAAGTTATTGGGTCCAGGACAAGGGAGTGGTAAGTGCTATATCTCTTTGATATATGTCCAGGGTCCAACAATGGTACTCTGTTCAATATCTCAAGGCAATAACCAAGGACTCAACTGTGCCCTTAGCCATACTACTCGACCACCTAGGTACTAGAGAGTGATCTCCGTGAGTGTTGTTCTCGGTGTACTATAGCAACAAGACAGTCAATTGGTTTATGTAAGGTTGGTGTCAAGTGTCCCTAGGGGACTTCCTATATAACCAAGGTTATGTGGAACTAAGATTCTGTATACAGGTACTGTTTGATGCGATACTATTCAAAGGGGTACCAACAAGGGTTTCCAACAATGTGATTCCATTTGTATTTCCTGTGTATTCTTTCCCTACCATAGTTTTACTTGCTGAATGACTGATCACTGTGTTATTTAAAGACATTAGAACATGTCTCTAAAAAAAATAAAATTATGATCTTGTTAACCCCCAAAAATGCTCTTAAAATCACGAGAAAATAACTTGTGCTAGGGCTTGAGGCCAAAAATGTAAAATGATCACAACTTCAATTATGCTTATCCGATTGACTATTATAACACCAATTATGAAATGTTACAGATTTTCTGAATCTAATGGCATTGGTTTGATTGAAATCTATGCACTATGTCAAAAGATATCCAATCAATGAAATTCACGACCATCACTAGAAAAAACCCTAAAAAATTGCAGATTTTGAATTGATGATATCTCCACTTTCCAGAGTCTGTTTTGGACAATTTTGATTTTGAAATTGAGTATTTTTTCGAGAGGGTTTCAGATCTATGTCTATTTTATTCAAATTCTACACAAAAAGTTTCAGAAATCGACCTGAATACCATCGACCCTTTTTTTTTCTTCATAAAAACTCCGCAAAAAGAAAAAAAATAAAATTATCCCACTTTGTGCCCAAAAAATTTCCCACTTCATGCCCAAGAAAGATATTTGATATGACTTGTAGTGTACTTAACCCTAACACTTCAATGCAATCACATAAATTGTAGTGCAAAACCCAAGAACATAAGAGAAAAAATAGATAAAAATAGAGAGCTATGTTTGCTTGCCTCTTCAAGGGGGCAACTTCGGAGAACAATGCTCCAAAAACAATAACAATTCTTGAAAAAACAATACATAACCTTCTATTCAATATATAACTATCCATAGAGAATTTTAACTGCTTATGAGCCCCTCATAATGAGGGTCAAACAACTAATTTGGGCCTTATTACTAAAAATGACCCTTTATTACAATGAGTGACTATTAACTAACTATTTAATGGGCTTTATTCAAGGAAGGTGGCCTCATTCATTAACAAAGTATCTAAGTAAGGAGGCTAGGGTATGACCCTAACACATATTGTCATGCTCCTATTCTTTTTCCTACCCCTTATAATGAGGGTCGAGCAACTAATTTGAGCCTTATTACTAAAAATGACCCTTTATTACAATGAGTGATTATTAACTAACTATTTAATGGGCCTTATTCAAGGAAGGTGGCCTCATACATTAATAAAGTATCTAAGTGAGGGGGTTAGGGTAGGACCCTAACAAATTGCTACACTCCTATTCTTTTTCCTACAAGGACAATGTTGTAAACATCGTCTTGTGTTGTGTTCTTGAGCACTAGTTTATTACCAGCGTAGATCCATCTTAACTTTGGATCTATTCATCTTAACTCCGGGTCTATCAAGCATCAAGAGGGATCAAAACTCTTGAGGTGTAAATTTTTTATCATTTAGGATGGATTTATGTTAAGATGAAGATAAATGTAACAATATTTCTATGTAAATATTATAATTATAGTATTTCTATTTTTATGTAAATTTGGATCCCTCATTTTATCTCTCTATATATCAATTTTTATATTAGGTGTACATGTCAAACCTCTCCCTTTAAAATATATAGATACTTTTATTTCTAGTTATATCTATATTTGATTAACATATAATATCATTATTATTTGGTGTCAATATTAATTTTTTTTTGACGGTGACTTGTAAGTGTTATTGGATAGCTCTGAGAGTAGTTTAATGTAATTTTAAGGTTTTGGTAGATGATGCCCTTGAACTTGGATGATATTTCAAAAGATTCAACATTGTTTTTTTTGGGTGTTTAATAGTTTATTTATGTATTGTTCCTTCTTTGTTGCAGTGTGATGTCTTTTTATTCATTATGAATAGGGAAATTAGTTGTGCATGAAGTATATGGTTTTCTCCTACCTCATAAATTCAATAACAATGTTTAAAGTCATTATCACATAATTTTTCTTCCAAGGAAAATCTTAGGGAAGACCCAAGGATGCTTCCCCACATTCATGGATGACATCTCTATGGTCACCATCATATTTAAATACATATGTATTTATTATCCTCATGTGATTCATGGATGGCATCTCTATGGTCATCATCATATTTAAATGCATATGTATTTATTATCCTCATGTGATTTATCTATCTTCTTGCAATATAGAAATCTCTATTGTTGTGTGATTGTTCTTTTTTTGGATTGGTAGAAATCTAGAGCTATTAGTCCCAATTGCACATTATCACCATAGAGAACACTCTAACATGGGGGTGGTCAAAGGACAACTCATACACACTATGAAAACTCTATGCCCACTAAGGTTTGAACCTAGGTCATTATCATGGCAATGTTGCATTTTCACTGTTTAGATCACAACTTGATGGATTCATTGTTTGTTCTTTTGAGATACAAAAGAATGTTCATTTTTTTTCACAAATTCAAACATTCTTCATTTTCTTTTAACTTATAATTAATCATTTTTTACGGATATTATTGTTATAAGACATTATATTTTTGTTCAATTGCCATACTTCTTTTGATTGGCCCATGTGGATCATTGGAGATGTACGCGCACTATTAAAGGACTTTATGTAACAAATAAGCATGTTATTCACTGAAAAATTAAGATGTAAGTAACTATTTGAAGTTTGGTTAAGGGTCATGTAATAAATATTTAGGTGGTTAGCTTGTAGTTTAGTGGGTTAGTGAGTCATGCATATAGAATGACTACTTGGAAATCTATTAGGAAATTGGCATTTATGTAATGAACAACTTAGCATAGCTTGTAGAGTTTGACTTGGACCTACGAGTCAAGTTGCCAGTCAAATTTCAAACTTTGACTTGGACTTGGTTCAAACTTTCCTCTATGAGTACTGAGTGCTTATTGAATTTTTCATAGCTCGGTGAGTTGGACTCTTGAGACCAATGAAAAACTTTGTTCACTCCCTTATAAATACCAAACATTAAAAAATACATCTTTTTAATGTTTTATCCCCACTGTTGCCTCGACAATTCAACACTATGTTTTCAGTAACAAAGCTTAAGTTTCTAGTGTTTAGTCATGACTCCTAACTCCACTTTGGAGTCTTGAGACAATTCACTGCTTAGATTTTTCTTCATGCTATCATCCATGTTAAGCGATGGATATTGATATTCTAATACATATATCATGACTCATCTTATATATATGAATTTTGGACTTATTGATATTATTAATTTTCTAGATATCAATATGTTTCATATTAATGTAATTTTCCGTTTCTTATAATCAAAATTTGTATATTTTTTAAAATTTTCTTTATTCTTGAGTTTTGAGTCGAATTCTAAGACTTTGGCCTTGCTAAGTTTTTCATTGAATTGAGTTTTAATGCTTTGGTAACCAAAGGAAGCCAAGCCATGCATATAGAATGATTACTGACAATCTATAGGAAATTGGCATGCAAGTAATGAAATAATATGATAGGGATAGGTACAAGTTGTATAATTCTACATTCTTGTATTTAATTTGCGTTGCAATTCTCTATGGATGTTATGTGTTGAATCAATTTGACATTAATGATCGAGTCTGTTTCCTTAAGAACACAGGCTTTGATATGTCAAATTGTGATGTAAAAATCATTAATGACAAGGTTAGCATATCAAAAATCAAAAGAGATTTGGGACTTTGTCTCACAAAGTGAGGCATGGCAAAATAATTGTTTAGCAATCAAAGTCCATCTATAAGTAGTTGAGTTTGGGTAGGATGTCTATGATGATGGGCATAGAAGGAACAATATGGGAGGAAATATTCATAGAATGAATGCTAAGAAAGGTGGCTAATAGAAGGTAATGGGAAAACTAAATCCAACCAATGGAGTGAGACACAAAGGAGCCAAGTTGGTTGGAAGAATGTAAGATAAAATAGATAAATGATCAAAGTGAAGAGAGGAGTTAATCACATTAGTTTATGTGTTTTACACACCTATAACATAGAAGGAGCGATATGGGAGGAAATATTCATAGAATGACTGCTAAGAAAG